>JAIQCU010001184.1:0-21327 GCA_022114935.1 Leptestheria dahalacensis | reverse complement strand
CTCAAGGACGTGCTCACCCGGCTGCCTACCCACAAGGCCAGCCGCATTGATGAACTCTTGCCGCACCGCTGGCAACCTGCCGACATCTGATCGTCAGCCATGATTGCCAACGGCGGTCAATATGGGTTTGCCGGGCGCATACGATGGATTGCGGATCTGTACAGGCGGTGATGGGTGGACGCTTACCCTTGTTCCTGGTTTCGGTCATGGTGTCCACCTATCTCGATTGGTGGACACCATCGTTGCCGCTTATGCCTCAGCATTCAAGATGGGATGGCCGTGCGCTTACCGACCTGCACTGCGGAGAGGGCGATGCCGGGGCGCAGGTTGGCGGCTTTGGCGAAGGTGGCGCCGTTGTTCATCAAGGCCATGTATTGGGCTTCATCGCTGCTGAAGTCGCCGAGGTAGCGCCGGCCGGTCAGCTGCGCGACTTGCTCGCGGATCAGCTTTTGTTCGTAGAAGCCGTCGCCCAGGCGCTTCTGCTCCGTGGCGGGGTCGAGCGACAGCGCGCTGAGCATGTAGTCTGAACTCAGCCACTGGCGATAGTTGGTGAAGCGCGGGTCGGTTTCGACGAGGTGGCCGGCGTTGCCCGGGGCGAGGGTGTACAGGCTGTTGTTGCTGAGGGTCAGGTGCGCGCCGGACGAGCGGATCACGCCGCCCGGGCTGCCGTCGGCATTCAGCGCCAGCGGTGTTTCCGCGAATTTGTGGGTCGCAGTTCTTGGCGNACCAAGATCACGTGAGAGTTGATCAGCATCTGCAAGTCCGTTCCGGACAGATTCCCCGCCACGTTGGTGCTCAACAGCTGCATCTGATAAGCCGGGCTGGCAAAGCTGGCCAGCCCGCTATCATCCACCTTGAGCAGCATGGCCGTGCCGTTAGCGGACAGATCGACGTACTTGGTCAACTCCGCAAAGCTCTGCGCACTGATGGTGCCGTCCGCGTTCCAGACAATGTTGCCTTCGACAGACGTACCTTGAAGAATGCCGCGCAGATCAATTTTGTCGCCCCCAATTTTCGAAAAATCCGTAACCGTGTCGCTACCGCCTTCGTACTGGATCGTGCGGAACGTGTCAGCCCCCAGGCCACCAGTGAGCGTATCGTTCCCGGCCCCCCCCACTAGCAGGTCATCCCATCCGGTACCAATCAGCATGTCCTTGCCGTCGTTACCGTATATTGCATAGCCTGCACCCAGCGCGGCGTTGGTCGCCGCACCCTTGCCCGAGAGATCGATGATGTCCGCAGTGGCAATGCCAATGGCCAAGCCTTTGTAACGCAACTGATCACCATTGCTGTCCACGATGGCACTGCCGGTGTAGGTAACATCAAGATAAGCGTTCTGATTGTAGCTGCCCGACAGCGTAAGCGTGCTCTTGCCTGCCGTGGTTCCGGTCGACCAGCCGCTGATCGTGCTACCCGCGCTGGCCAGTGTCCAATTGGAACCCGGACCCGAGAAGTTACCGATAAGTTCGTTAAAATCCACCGTCACGCTGGAAGCGCCCACCACCGCCGTGGTGGAGGTGGCGCCGAAATTGGGCGCATCGTCACCACCGCGCACATACAGGGTAGCCGTGTCCGAGCTCACGGTACCCGTGTACCTGCGGTCGTAAGCCGTGCCGTTGGCGTCCTGCCAGAATCCGTACGTCACATTGCCCAGGCCGCTGCTGACCACGTCCAGCCAGTCATTGCCGCCCAGCTCCACGAACAGGTTGCTGGTGGTGGCATTGACAGTGACGTTGGTGCCTTGCGCCAGGTTTTTCTCGGCCAACTGGTCAATGTCCGCAAACGTGAGTTGCACCGTCTGCTTTTCGGTCGCCTGGAAGAAACTCAGCTTCTCGAAGCCTTGCAGCTTGTGATAGCCGTTGGCATTGACGCGAGCGTCGTCCGCCGTGCCGCCGAAGCTGTCGTTCATGCCCCGCGCATTGCTCACGTAGTCCGACAAGCGGAAGCTGCTGCCGCTGGCCGCGTTGCTGTACGACGCGGACAAGGCAAAGGTGTCAAAGCCTTGGCCTGCATTGAGCGTACGGAACTTGAGGTCATCGGCGAGCACGGTGTCCTTGCCTGCGCCGGCATTGATGTAGTCGCTGCCGGCCACAAGAATCGTGTCGTCGCTGCCGGACTGCGTCAGGGCCAGGAAGCCGTCAATAAGCGCATTGCCATTGGCGCTAGTGTTGCCCAGGTACACGCCACCGCTGCTGTTGATGTTGTTGCTGAATTGGTACTTCGCCGCCATGTAGGCGTTGATTTCGGTCACCTGGTTGTTCGTGGCCGTGTAATTGAGCCAGACGATGTCATGGATGGTACCGGTAAAAGAGATTGATGCGACACTTACACCGCCTGTTGCCTCCGATCCGATGCGCAGAATATTGGGGGCAGATTGCAAGTTGACTTTGGATGCCGCCCCCTCTGAGTTAATCACCAATGCATTATTGTAGTAACCCTCAAGCGTCCATTTTGCGCCATTGAACAGCGTTCGGGAAGACAAGATACCCGTTTGATTGGCTGAGACGGTATTCGCAGGACTATTGAAGTCAGCTCGAGCGTAGTTGGTGTATTGCAGTTGCGTGTTATTGGCGATACTCGTCCCAAGTTTGAATCCAGAAGAGTTACCAGTCGATGCCGCGCTACTTACTGCCAAGGGCGCGCCATAGTACGAGTTGGCTGACATGATTACCGTCATATAAGCGCCGTTCACATCGGAAGGGTCCCATACGATACCGTTAGGATCGGTGAAATTCAGGGCCTGCAGTGTGCTTCCTGAGACAGTAAATTTCAAACCCACATGCCCGTTGCTGTTGACCACAGTAGGACCACCGGAAACGTTAGTGTCGCCTGTCGCCGCAGTAGCTAAGCTGCCACCAGTGTTCGCGCTCCAGGTTGTCACGCTATTACCTTGCGCCACCGAACCTAATAACGAATCCGGGTCAAACCATAGGGCACTATTCGCGCCACCAACCACGCTCCAGTGGTTACCGTCACTGTTAACGTACACATGGCGCTCAAACACGGACTTGACCGCAGTGCCACCGGTACGTTGCACACTGGCTGACAGGCTCCGTTCACCGTCACCGCCCCAGGCGCCGGCCGGAAGGCTCAGCTCTACATATCCACTGGCACCGGTCACCCGACTGGCTTCGGCAAGGCCCGTGAGTTCGACGCCATCCATATAGAGCTTGACGGCATCGGTGCCATTGAGGTTGGCCACGTTGATGCGCACCGTGGTAGCTTCAGCTGCGCTGCCAATGATGTTGTCGGTGCTCACATTGCCAATCGTCGGCGTGCCGGGCTGGTTGGTCAGATCAGCCGGCAGCGTGGCGCCGATGTCGGCCACCCCGCTGACACCACCCGTATTGCCCGCCGCGTCGTTGGCGCCTGCGATCGTCACTGTGGCGCCATCCAGCGCGAAGCCACCGGCCGGGGCTGTGCCCAAGGTGATGTTCCAGGTGGTGCTCAGATTGGCGGCACCGCCCACGGCCGTGGCGGTGGCGCCCGCGCCGAACTTGGCGTCGAGCGTGGCGGTCGACAGATTCACGGCCTCATTGAAGACCAACTGCACGGTGTCGCCCGGATCGACGCCGTTGGCATCGGCGTCGGTGAACGTGCTGCCGGCAATGCCCTGGCTGAGCTGGGTGTCCAGCGTGATGATCTTGGGCAGGGTGGGGGCGCTCAGATTACCGGCAGCGTCTTCCACCCGCACCGTGATGGACTTTTGCCCATCGGCGCCCAGGTTGTTGACGGTACTGTCGATGAGCGGGAAGGTGTTGTTGCCCGCCACAGCCGTTTGCGTGGCCGCCAGCACACCATTCACATAAAGCAACATCTTGTCGCCGGAGGTAGGTGTGTAGGTGTAAGCAACGCTCCTGCCTGCAGCTGCCTCCACCTTACTAATGCGGTTGTCACCCGAAATGCTCGAGGGAAGGCCCACGGTAGTGCTGGCTACCGGCGTGATGTCAGTCATGGAGAAGATGACGGGCCCGCTGGCCTGGATGCCAGTGGTGTCGATCACATTGACCGCGCCGATGGTGAACTGGCTTTCCACCGGGTTGCTGCTGTCGGTGGCGCCTGCCTGATGGTTACCGCTGAGGTTGGTCGCGCCGCTGACCACAAAGCTGCGGGCGTAATCCTCGCCATTGATCGTCTGCACGTTCTGCGCGGTGATCGTGGCGTTGTTCAGGGTGGGCGAGGTCAGCACCACGTCGTCCAGCCACACATCGGCGCTGGCAGCGCCCAACGTGTTGGTGAACACCAATCTGGTCGATGTGGTGGTAGCTACAAAAGTGAGGGTATAGGTGCCACCAGCTACAGAGCTACTGCTTGCGTCAACGGTCGCCAAATTTGCATTGGTATCAGAGCGCTGGACAGCCAGCTGTAATGCCCCCAAGCTACTCGCCACGGTCGATCCCACCTTGAAGCTGACGGTGTAGGTCGCGCCCACGACGGTCGTGAAGTTGTCGCTGGTCAGTGTACCGCCCGCCGTGGCGTTCGTGCCGTTGCCAGTATTGAATTCCCAGCGCTGGCTACCGCTGTTGTAGCTGGGCGGGAGGTTGTTGGTCGCAGCGGCCGCCCAGTTATCACTGGTGGCAAACGTGCCGTTGACCAGTGTGGCCGCGCCCAGCACCGACCAGTTGGCGGTGTTCACAATATCGCTGACCCTCACCAGTTCGCTGAAGTTGAACGTGAACTGGTCACCCCGCACGCCGTCGCCGTTGGCATCGGCCGTCACCAGCGGGCTGACGCTGGCCGCCGCCGGTGCCACTGCCACGTAACTGATCACACTCTCGACGGGCGCGGCCATGGTGTTGCCGACGCCGTCAGTGATAGTGAACTGGAAGCCGCGCGCGCCGTCGGTTGCCGTCGCGCTGGTGTTCTGGTAGCGCAGCGCATCAATCAGGCCCTGCGCCTCGGCATCGCTGGCGGTCGAGCCGTCGGCCAGCTCGAACGTGAAGGCGCCGCTGCCGTAACGCACCGCCCAGGTCTTGCCGCCCAGCGTCAGCGTGCTACCGTTCACCCACCCCGCGCCGCTGGCCGCCCAGCCGCCCGCAAGCGCGCCGGTGGCGGTGTTGACCAGCAGCTTCTCGTTCGCCCCATCCTGCAGCCCGGCCACCGCCAGGTTGATGCTGGCGATCCGGCTGTTGCCGTTGCCCACCTCGTTGAGCGCCAGATCCGTGTCGGCCAGGCGCATGGCCGCGCTACCCGTCACCGTGGCCGTGTAACGGCCGCCCGTGGCGCCGCTGCTGTCATTACCGTCCAGATTCAACGTCGGCGGCAAGGCGTCGGACGAGACCGTGCTGGTCACCGTCGCGCTCAGGTTGCCGGCCTTGTCCACCAGCTGGAAGCTGAAGACCCGGTTATTGTCGTCGGCAATGGTGCTGGTGTCCTTGTTGAGATAACGGATGTTGCGCAGCATCGCCTGGGCCGCCGCGGCACTGGCCGCGCTGGCCGCGCTCAGCGTAAAGATGCCCGCCGCGTAATCGATATACCAGACCAGCCCCCCGTAGCTCAGTTGCGAAGGCAGGTTCGTGCCGTTGATGTTGAGCACCTGGTCGCCAATCAGCAACTGCTCGTTGGCGCCATCCTGCGGCCCAAAGCCGATCACCGTGCCATTGGCTTGCACCTGCTGAAAGCCGATCTTGACGGCTGCAACGCCTCCTACCTCGGTGACGCTGGCATCGGTCACATCCAGCGTGTTGCCATTGTCCAACGACAGCGCCACGTTCTTCGCGGTCAACGCCAGGCTGTAGTTATTGCTGGAACTGCCTCGATCCAGGTCAATCACCGGCGCAATGGTGTCCACGGTGATGTTCCGCCCGCGCACCATTTGATTGCCGGCCTTGTCCCGGGCCGTGGCCTGAATCAGCAAATCGCCGGTGCTAGCGGACTCGCCCAGCGCCGCGTAGTCGGCACTGGTCAGCAGATAGCTCCAGGTGCCGTCGGCCTTGACGGTCGCCGCGCGCTGGTTGCCGGCAATGCCTAAGGTGACACTGGAACCCACCTCGACCGTGCCGGTGAGCGTGACGTTGCCCTTCTCCAGCAGATTAATGAAGTCATCGCCCGCCACGGTGTTGATGGTGAGCGTGGCAGGTGCCACGGTGTCCACCGTCAAACTCTGGCCAGTGGTCTTGGACGTGCCGGTGACCGTCGCCGTGACGCTATAGCTCTGACCATTAGCCAGCATCGTAAAACTGCCCAAGACCGGACTCACGTCCTCGGTGTTGACGCTCCACTTGCCATCCGGACCGACGCTGGCGCGGTACGTCGCACCGCTAATGACCACATCGACCGAACTGCCCACCGGACCGGTGCCGCTGATGACCGGCGTGGTGTCGTTGGTGAAGTCGCTGCTGGTGATCGCCGGATAGGTGTTGTCGTAGTTGTAGGTCTGGGTAACCGCCCAGCTGCTTGGCGTGCCGCTGGTCGAGCCCGAATTGACGTTGCCGGCCGCGTCGATCTGGCGCGCATAGGCAATGACGCTCCCCCCCGCATTGGGCGCGACATAGGCACCGCTGACTGGCGTCTCACTGGCGGTGGCCACCGACCAGCGGCCGTTGGCACCAACGATCGTCTGGTACGTGGCGCCGCTGATGACCAGCGTGATCATCGCGCCCGCCTCGCCGGTGCCGCTGACCATCGGTGCGGTGTTGCCGCTGGTCAGCATCACGCCGGCGTCGATGGTCGGGTTGGCCGGGGCCAGGTTGTCGTAGATCAGGGATTGCGTGGCCGCCGGACTCTGGTTGCCGGCCGCATCGATCTCGCGGGCCGTGACCGCATAGGTGGTGCCAGTGGCCACCGTGTTGGAAAGCTTGGAGCCGGTGGTCACGTCGCTGGTGTAGCCGCCACCGCTCACGCGCACGCCTTGGGTGGTGGTCGGCGTGCCGCTGGACTTGGTATTGTCGATGTTCAGCGTCCACCCCCCGGTGGCATCGGCCAGGATGTCATAGCTCGAGCCATTGAAGCTCACGCGCACCTTGGCGCCCGCACTGGCCGTACCGGTGAGGGTCGGCGTGCTGTCGTTGGTGTAGGGGCTGCTGGTGATGACCGGCGCACTGGGCGCGATGGTATCGATCAGCAGCGTGGCCGTGGCCAACCCTCCGCTGGTGCTGCCGTTGTTGCCACTGACCGTCTGGGCGGTGATCGCATAATTGCCATTGAGCACTTCGTTGAAACTGCCACTGTTCGGCAACCGGGTGCCGGTGTCCAGCGTCCAGAGGCCGCTGCCGTTGGCTTGCACGTCATAGCTGGCGCCGCCAATGGTGACCCGAACCCAGGCATTGGCCGTGGTCGTGCCTTCGACCGTCGGCGTGGCATCATTGGTGACACCACTGGTGGTGATCACCGGCGTGCCATTGGCGCGTGTGATCGCCGCACCGGTCGCACTGCCGCTGTTGCCCGCAGCATCGATCGCGGTGATCGTCACGGCCACGCTACCCCCATCGTTGAGCGTGAAGGCCGTGCCACTCGCGCGGGTGGCCGCCGCGGTGTCCAGCGTCCAGACGCCGCTGTCGTTGACCGTGACGGTGTAGACCGCCGTGTCCACCTGCACCTGCACCGTGGCGCCGGCTTCGGCCCGGCCCGTGAGCAGCGGTGTGCCCGTGCCCACGGTCGTGGCGCTGGTCAGCGAAACCAACCCAGGCGCGACCTGGTCGACGGTATACGCCTCCCCGTTGCCATAGGTCGCGCTCGCCAGGGCGTTGCCGGCCGCATCCACAATGCCGGTGCGATTGACCAGATCCAGACGCGCGCCAGAGACGTTGCCCAGCGCCTGCAGGCCGCTGACGGCGATCGTCCAGTCGGTGCCGCTGCCAGTGACGGCATAGCTGAGGCCCGACAACGTGTTGCCCGCCAGATCCTTGAGCGCGAAGTTGCTGCCCGTCACGCCGAGGACGCTCTGACTGAACTTGACCAGGAAGGTCGCCTTGTCATCCGCCGTGTCGGTTTCGAGCTTGTTGAGATAGGTGTCGCCGTTATAGGCGGCGCTGACCCCGGTGGCGCCAGGCTGAGCCACGCCACGCTTGATGCTGACGATGTCGGGCGCGCTGGTGTCGTACTGGATGGTTCTGGCAACCGCCGAACCAAAGACCACGGCCGCCACGTTTTGCAGCGAAGCCGCCGCCACGGTAATGCCCCCCGTGCCAGTGTCCACCCCGTCGGTCGGCGTGTAGACCGCCGTCCAGGCCGCCTTCGCCCCCGCAGGCAGGCCGCTGGTCATGCGGGTGAAGTTGCTCAGCACGCCACCGGTGACCGTCAGATCACCCTGAGTGAAACTATCGCTGATGATGCCGTCGTCAAACGCGAAGGTGACGACCAGCCCCTCGCCCTTGAGCAGCTTGTCCGTACCCAAGATGAAGGTCGCGCCACTGTTGGCACCGCCAACACGGGTGGCGCTCACGGTGAGCACCGGTGCGCTGGTGTCGATAACGAACGCCTGAAGCCCGGCGTTGCTCGCAGGCGTGGCGCTGGCGCTGTTGCCCGCAGCATCCTGCACACTGACGTTCGGCGCCCAGGTGCCCTCGGCCAGAGCACTGGGCACGGTGACCGTCCAGGTACCGTCGGATTGCACTTGCACGGCGCTCAGCACCACGTCCGCCGCCAGCCCGGTGCCCCCCCCCGCCGCATTGGCGGTGTGCTTGAGTGTCACCGTGACCCAGGCGCCCGACTCGCCCGTGCCAGAGAGCGTGGGCGTGTTGTCGGCCGTGATGTTGTCACCCTTGACGCCGCTGTCGTTATGGGTGACGGCCAGGTTGTCCATGGGCGTGACATCGCTGGGCGTGTCCACGTTGACCCGGGCGCTCAGCGCATTGGGACTGCCGCTGGTGACGTTGGGCGCCACCACGTCGCGGGTCAGGTCAATCGTGGTTTCATCGCGCACGTTGCCCGCTAGATCGATCTGGCGCAACGAGACGCTGTAGGCCTTGCCATTGTCGGTGGTGTTGCCGGCACCGGCAATGTTGACATCGGTGACGAGGTACTTGCCACCGCTAAGTGTTGCGGTAGTCCAGGCGCCACTGCCGACCTTGTATTGCACGACGGCGCCGCTTTCAAATCCGGTGACCTCGAACTGGGCGTTGTTGGTCAGCTTGTCGGTGGTATACGCCGTGCTCAGGCTGCCGGTGCCGCTGTCGCTGGTCAGGACCGTCACAACGGCCCCGGTGACGGCCGTGTCACGCGTGAAGACCAGCGGCGTGGCCAGCCCAGCCCCCACATTGCCGTTACTGTCGATCTGGCGCGTAGTGACGCGATATTGGGCGTCGGACGCCGTGTCCATGTAGGCCACATAATCGGCCAGAATGCCCCAGCCACCGGTGCCAATGTTCTGATCGATGTAGCTGCCACTGACGAGCTTTTCCAGCTTGTACTGGGTCGTGCCACCACTTTCGGCCGCGCTCGTGCTAAGGGCTGTATTGCTGGTAATTTTATCGGCGTTGTTCCCACCGGTGTTGACAGCGCTGAAGGTGTCAGTGCTCAAACTGAGCGCAGGCGCCGCAGGCAACTGGTTGTCGACAACCACGGTCAGCGTATTGCCGGCGCTGCTGCCATTGCCCGCCAGATCGGCAAACGTGCCGCCCAGCACATCGAACGTGATGTTGCCCGTGTACGCCCAGCCCGTCTTCGGGGTGAAGGTGACGGTGGCTTCGTATTTGCCACTGGTGGCATTGAGCGCCGGACCGCTGAGTGTGCCCCAGGTGAAGTCCGTGCCCGCCACCAGCGCCGTGCCCGTACCATTTTTGACAGTGATGTCGGCCAGCGCGAAGCTGGTGCCCGGGTTTTCACTGAAGACGAACTTGATGGTGTCGCTGTTGTTGGCCGCTAAGGCGTTGGTCTGCGTGATCGTGTGGTTCCCCAGGCGGCTGACGGTGACCGTCGGCGCCGTGGTGTCAACCGTGAGGCTGGCATTGTCCAGAACGGCCGCAGATATCAGCCGGGCGTCGTTGCCCGCCGCATCACGGATCCAGGCGACACCGTCGCCCGTGGTCAGCGCATTGGCCAGCAACGACAACCCGTTGAGATCGTCGCCCACGCTGCTGCTGGTAATGGGATAGGTAAACACCAGCTTGGTGGCATCGCCCAAGGCTGTGGTCGCGGCAGCGTTGTAGGTCGCCGTCAGAATCGCCGAGCCCAGCTTGAAGCTCACATACGGCAAGTTGGTCGCATCCCCCCCCGTGCTCACCGGACTGTCAAAGCTGCCCGTGATCCGGACAGTGTCGCCCACCACAAACGCGGCATTGCCCGCCTTGGGCGTAATCGCCAGACTTTGCAACACCGGCGCCGCAGCATCCACTGTGACCGTGTTGGCCGCAAGCGCCGGCACCCCCGCCGCCGTGAGATCGAAGTCGTTGCCAGCCACATCGCGCAGCGTGGCCGTGCCGGGAATGACCAGCTTGGCACTGGTGGCGGTCACGCCACCAGCGTTGTCAAGGTCCCCCGTCCTCACGGTGTACTTGAACACCATCTTGCCCGTGACAAGGTTCGAAGCTTCTACATCGTACGTGGCCGTGACAGTGCCGCTGCCCAGCGTCAGTTCGTAGGTAGGCTTGCCCGTGCCCCCCAGAAGGATGGCCTCACCGCCAGCGGTCTGAGCCGTCACAACCAGCACATCCCCCGCCGTGAGCAGATTGGTCTGGGCCGTCACACCATCCTGGTCCAGACCGCTGACCGCAATGCTGCCAAAGACGGGTTTGCTGGCATCGTAGGTGAAGGTGCCCGCTGTGGTCTGGGCCGCCACGTTGCCCGCCTTGTCACTGGGCGTGAGCTTGATCGCATAGACGTGGTTGCTGATCAGGCTGGCAAAGGCGGGGCCTGTGACGGTCCACACCCCTTGGCTGGTGGCAATCGCATTCGCGCTGGAAACCCAAACCTGCGTGTTGGTGGTGTTGTCCCACAGGACTACGGCCACCTCGGCATTGGGTTCGACCGTGCCCGTCAGGACCACGTTGGCCTGCGCCACACCGCCCACCACGCCATTGGTGATGCCATCCCCCTTGGCGCCACTGTCCACACCGGAGGACAAGCCGCCAGTGAGGTCGGCGGCAGCCACGCTGGGCACCACATTATCGATCGTGAAAGGCGTGCCGCTGACCGACAGGATGTTCGAAACGTTGTTCCTGTCGATGGACTTGAGGGTCCAGGCGTATGTCTGGGCAACCGTCAGCGCATCGGCAACAGGCACGGTGAATGACCACACTCCGGTGGTGTAGTCCACGCTGATCTGGCTCAGCACGCTCTTGTAGGTCTTGCCGTTGAGCGTGATCTCGATCTCGCTGTTGGCCGGCGCCTGACCGGTCAGCGTGGGCGTGGTGTTTTTGGTGAGGTTGTCGGCGTTGGTGCCCGTGCTGGCGCCCGCAGTGTCATTGGCGGCATCATGCTTGAGCTCGCCATTGAGCGTGATGTTGACCGTGAAGCTGGTGCCGGTCACCGTGTTGCTGATGTTACCCGCAGCATCGGTCACCGTGATTTGTGGCGCATACGTGCCCGCAGCCAGCGAATTAGCCGCCGGAACCGTCAAGGTCCACACGCCAGTGCCGGTATTCAACACCAGCCCCGAGCCAGCCACATTGCTGCTGTAGGTCTTGCCGCCCAGCACCACCACCACAATGGCGCCAGCCCCGGCTTCAATGCTGCCCGTAAGCGTCGGTGTGCTGGAAAGGCTGGTGGTGCCGCCCCCCGAGAGGCCACCCGTGATGCCGGCATCGGCCACCGCCTGGGTGTCCACGAAGAAGGTCGTGCCATTCACCGTGCTGGTGTTGCCCGCCTTGTCGGTCACCTTGATGCTCGGCGTGTAGCTGGTGCCCTTGCGGTCAGCACTGGCGTCCGTAAGCGGATCCGACACCAGGACGCTCCACGCACCCGTGGTCGTGTTGGCCGTGGTCGCATAGGTCTTGCCACCCACCGTCACCTCAACGCTGGCCCCGGCCTCCGCCGTGCCACTGATGACCGGCGTCGTCTGGTTCGTGCGGTTGTCGCTGGCCGTCCCCGCCACGCCATTGCCCGTGTCGCTCGCCGCCGCCAACCCGCCCGCCTGCCCGACCGGTGCCGTGCGATCCACCGTGAAGGGCGTGACCGCCTTGACCGTCGTGTTGCCCGCCTTGTCAGTCATGGCCACCTGCGCCGTCCACTGGCCATCCCCCAGCGGCGTGCCCACCGGCACGCTCGCCGTCCAGTTGCCATCCGCACCCACCGTGAGGCCGCTGATGACCACGTCAGCCAGCGGCGTGGCGCGACCGCTCGTCGTGTCCTTGAGTGTGACCACCATGCCGGCATTCGCTTCGCCCGTGCCGCCAAGCACCGGAACGTTGTTGCGCGTCAGGTGGTCACCCTTGGTGCCGCTGTCATTGGCCGTGGCGGCACTGGTGTCAGCATCCACCGTGAGCGCGCCGGTGACAAAGGTCGCCGCCGGCGCCGTATAGTCCACCGTGAAGGTCGTGCCGTCCTTGGTCGTGACGTTGCCCGCCGCGTCCGTCACCTTGATCTGCGGCGTATAGGTGCCGCCCGATAGCCCGGCACCGCCATTGTCCAGCCCCCCCACCTGCACGCTCCAGCTCGTGCCGCTGACCGTGGCGACGTAGGTCTTGCCACCGATCATCACTTCAACCTTGTCCGTGCCCGCTTCCGTGGTGCCCGTGAGCACCGGCAGCCGGATACTGGTCGTGTGATCGCCCAGCGCGCCACTGTCATTCGTGGCATCCGCCTTGAGCGCGCCCGTGATGCCCGCAGCACCCGGACCCACCAGATCCAGCACGAAGGCCGTGCCGTTCACCGTGCTGGTGTTGCCCGCCTTGTCGGTCACCTTGATGCTCGGCGTGTAGCTGGTCCCGCCCGTCGTGTCGGTCAAGGCATCGGCCACAGTAACGCTCCACGCACCCGTGGTGGCGTGGGCCGTGGTCGCATAGGTCTTGCCACCCACCGTCACCTCAACGCTGGCCCCGGCCTCCGCCGTGCCGCTGATGACCGGCGTCGTCTGGTTCGTGCGGTTGTCGCTGGCCGTCCCCGCCACGCCATTGCCCGTGTCGCTCGCCGCCGCCAGCCCGCCTGTCTGCCCGACCGGTGCCGAGGCATCGATGGTGAACGCCGTGCCAATGACAGGGCTGCTGCTGTTACCGGCAATGTCGGTGATCACCATCGCAGGGGTCCACTGTCCGTCACCCAGCGCGTTCGGCACCGTCACAGTCCAGGCGCCATCAGCCCCCACCAGCACCTTGGGTAACACTACGTCGGCCAGGGGGCTGGCGCGGCCACTCGTGGTGTCCTTGAGGGTGACGCTCACCGTGGCTCCTGCTTCGGCAGTGCCGTTCAGCGTAGGCGTGGTGTCGCGGGTGTGATGGTCACCCTTGGCGCCGCTGTCATTGTCGTCAGCCGTGTTGGCGTTGGCGTCAACATCCACGGTCAAGGCGCCCTTGACACCAAACGTCGAAGCACTGGTATCGACCTGGAATCCGGCTCCCCCCAGCGGGGCACCGTAGTTGTTCTGGTTGTAGCCCTTGATGGCCACCAGGGGGATATAGTTGCCTTCCGCCAGCGGCGCCGCCGTAAACGACCAAGTGCCGTCTGCCATGATGCTGACGCGCGCAACGCCAGAACTGTCCTCATCGGCTTCGCTGCTGTAAGTCTGACTGCCAAGCACGATCCTGACCTGATCGCCCACGGTGTACGCAGGACCCACACTGCCGATCCGGCCTTCGATCACCGGCGTGGGATTACTGGTGATGTTGTCGCTGCTGGTGCCGTTGGTGAATCCTGCCGGGCCAAAGGTGTCATTGGTCGCATCGTGGCGCAGATTGGCATTGGCCGCAGGGTCATTGGTGTCGACCGTGAAGGCCGTGCCGCTTTGGGTGATCGTGTTGCCTGCCGCATCGGTGCTGGTGACGGTGAAGCCGTAGCTGCCGTTGACCAGTGCCGTGCCCACCTGGATTGTCCAGTGGCCGGCGCTGTCCGCTGTGGTCAGGTAACTCAACGTGCCCGATGCATGAACGCTGGCAGGCACAGTGATATCAATCTTGACCACAGCGCCCGCTTCCGCGGTGCCCGACAGGGTCGGCTTAACCTGGCTGGTGACGTTGTCGTTCTGAACACCGGTATCGCTGATCTGGCCAAGCTGCCCCTTCACGCTCCCCGCCACTGGTGCCTGGGTGTCCAGCGTGAAGCTGAAGGCGTTGGTCCGGGTGGTGATATTGCCCGCCACATCTATGCTGGAGACGTCCAGCTGATAAACGGTTCCGGTATTGGCCGTCACGCCATTGGGGGCACTGCCATCGGTGAGCGCAGCAATCGCCGGAATGACCAGGGTCCACTGACCCGCCGCATTCACGGTCAGGCCGCTGCCCGAATCAGCGCTGTCGTAGGTCTTGCCGCCCATCGTCACGCGCACACCATTGCCGGCTTCGACCGTACCGGTGAAGGTGGGGGTAGTGTTCCTGGTAAGACCATCGGTCGTGCTGGCCCCGGTGTCGTTGGCCGCATCGCGCACCAGCGTGGCGCTGATGTCGGACAAGAGCGGATTGACCGCATCAACCTTGTAGCCGGCATTGGCCACCTGCTGGAGATGGTCCAGCACGGCCACAACATTGCCCGTGGAATTGCTGGTGATGGTGCCACCATTGAGCTTGATG
Organism: Leptestheria dahalacensis; assembly: GCA_022114935.1. Taxonomy (NCBI): domain Eukaryota; kingdom Metazoa; phylum Arthropoda; class Branchiopoda; order Diplostraca; family Leptestheriidae; genus Leptestheria; species Leptestheria dahalacensis. The sequence goes on along the minus strand of JAIQCU010001184.1, from coordinate 6,730 downwards.
CCATTGGCCGGAATGGCAATGCCGTCAAGATCAAACTGATTGGCCAGGATCACATAGCTGAACGCCACCTTGCCGTTGGCAAGCGTCGATCTGGCGCTGTCGTAATAAGCCTTGACGAGGGTCCCCCCAAGGTCAAGATCAATGCTGGGGCGCGCCGTCCCCGTGCCGGTGACGTTGACCGCCTGGTCAAACGTGACCATGACGGTCACCGTGTCCCCGGCATTGAGGAAAGCGTTCTGGACGCCCGTGGTGTTGGCCGCATCAATCACCACATCGACAACCTCGGCCACCGGGTTGACGTTCAGCGTGAAGGTGCGCGCTGTGCCGTCAATGTTGCTGCCACCATTGGCCGTGCCGCCATTGTCCATCACCTGGAAGGTGAAGCGGTCATAGCCCGTGCCGCTGGCATCGGCACCAGGGGTGTACACCAGGTTGCCCAGATCGGAAACAGCAATTTCCTGACCTGCCGTGACCGCGCTTGCGCCCAGACTCAGCATGCCCTTGGTGACGTCCGGCAGGGTGGTGATCCTGACACGGTCAAATGCGTTCGCAGGCATCACGCCTTCATGGTCCGCAAAGCCAAAGTCGGCCGCGGCAAAGGTGTAATAACCATCCTCGTTGATCGTGACCGTCTTGTCCGCGCCCGTAGGCGCATCAGCCACCGCCGTCACGCTGATCTGGAAGGTATCCGCATCGCTTTGCGCCCCGTTGCTGGTGCCCGCAGGCGCCGTGTCGGTGGTCTGCACCGAGAAACTGGCCGTGCCATGGTAGCCCGCCGCAGGCGTCCACTGAATGTTGTTGTCGCCCAGCGCCGCGTTGATGGCCGCCAGCGTGCCGCTCAGCGTGACGCTGGCACTGCCATTGTTGGCCAAGGTCACGCCCGTGGCCGCAGCGACGTCAAGCGTGCCGTTGGGCGCGGTCAGCACCACGGTGATGAGGCCGTCGCCCGCGTCGCCATCGGAAACCTTCAGACCATTCACAAAGTGCGGGCCGCTGTCCTCCATGACCGTGATGCTGGCCGGCACCCGGTTGGCCGGCGCATAGTTGATCTGATTGATCACCGACTGCAGATCCGCCAGCGTCGCCGTCTGGCTGCCATCGTCCGCCGCCGTCGCGATCTGCGCCAGCACCTGCGAAAGGTTTTCCGGGGTCACCCCGGTCACACCTACCACCGCCAGATCCGCCGCCGTCAGCGGTGGATTCACCACCAGACCCGACGCCGTGTCCTGAACCGCCTTCACAATCCGCACCAGATTGCCGATCTCCGACACCGTATCCACATCGCCCACCGCCTTGCGGCTGACAATGCTGTTGAGCAAGGAAAGATTTTCCGGGTCCGACAGGCTCGCCACCAAGCTGCCATTGATCCCGATCGCGGCATACTGCGCTTGCGTGACCGTGGCCGCCGTGCCCGCATCACCGTCAGCCGCCGCCCGAATCTCGTTAAAACTGTCCACCAAACCCTGCAACTTGGCCGTCGTGTTCGTGCTGGCCGCAGTGACGCGGCTCGTCGCCAACGCATCCTTGATGCTGTTCAGGTTGGCTGCCGTCACCCCGGTCACTCCCGCCGCCGCAAAGTGCGTCTGATCCAGGACGGCAGAACCTTCCGTGAATGCGTAGCGCCCATAGTCCGCATCCCCGGGCAGCGGCGTGCTGCTGCCATTGGCATCCGCAAACGCGTTGATCAAGTCAACCGCAGCCAGCACTCCATCCACCACCGACTGCAGCCCCGCCACACTGTTCGTCGCGCCCCCCTCATTCGGCGCTGCCTGAATGCCCGCCAGCACGCCCGCCAGATTGCCCGGCGTTACGTTCTCCAGTCCAATCAACCCCAGATTGGCCGGCGTCAGCAACCCACTGATCCACCCCGGAATCGGTGCCCCCGGGTCCAGCGCCGCCAGTGCCTGCAACGCATTCGCAATATCCGCCAGCTTCTGGAGCTCTGCCACCGAATCCACACCAGCCGTACTCTGGTGACCCACCAGATCATTGAGCAAAGCCAGCGTCTCGGCATCGCCGGCCGCCGAAGTCGCGCCAGCAGACACCGCATCCAGATTCACGCCAAGCGCCAGATAATCCGCTGCCGTCAGCGTCGCCGGCGCCAACCCCGCCGCGGTATTGCCATCGGCAACCTGCAAAATCCTGTTATAGGCATCCACCACCGCCTGAATCTGCTCAGGCGTCGATGGGTTCGCATCGGCATCCGCCAGCGCGCTGTTGATCGCCGCCAGATTGTCCTGGGTCACCCCAATGATCCCAGCATATTCATACTGCGCCACCGTCGGCGGAATCGTATTCGTCTGCGGCGACGCCGCATACCCCACCGTCGCCGCAAGCGCACTATTAGCCGCCGCAACCAGCGCATTCAACTCGGCCAGACTGTCGGTGCTCGCGCCACTGTCATCCGCTCGCACCAGTGCCGCCAATACCGCATCCCGCGTCGCCTCCGTCACCTGCGGATCAAGACCCAGCGCGTTCAACGCGTCCACCGTCAACATGGCCTTGAGTGCGTCCGGAATCGTCACCACGCCCGTCACCGGGTCCGGCGCCAGCGCCACCAGCGCCTGCAGCGCGTTGACCACCTCCACCGCCGCTTCAAGCTTCGCCGGGGTGTCGATGTCCGCCACACCCTTGGCACCCACGACATCATTTAAAAGTGCCAGCGTCTCACGATCGCTCGCAGCATTCGTCGCCGCATGCGCCGCGCTCGTCCCCGCATTCAGATCGACACCAATCGCCAAATAGTCCGCCACGCCCGGATTGATCCCAGGCGTCGCATCCGCCTCCGCTCCGTTGGCCTCCGCCAGAATCCTGTTGTAAGCATCCACCACCGTCTGCACGTCAGCCAGCGTGGCTGGGTTGGCCTGCGCATCCTTGAGCGCCGCATTGATCGCCGACACGTTGCCAGAAGTCACGCCTTCAATGCCCACACCGGCATAGGTGGCCGCGTCCGGTGGTACCACTTGCGTCTGCGGCTCCGCCGCATACCCCAGCACCACCTGCGCCGCCCCATTGACCCCGTCCACCAGCGCCTGCAACTCCGCCAGGCTGTCCGTGCCCTGGCCTGCGTCAGGCTGCGCCGCAATTTTTTCCAGTACCGACGACAGGTTCTGCGCAGTCACCCCGCTCAACCCCAGCCGCGCCAGATGCTCCGGCGTCAACTGCGCCAGCAGCGGCGCCGGGATCGTCACGCTGCCGTCCGCATTCGGCACCAGCGCCGCCAACGCCTGCACCGCATTGACCACCGCTACCAGCCCTTCGATCTCCGACGGGCTGTCAACGTCGCCAGCGACCTTGCCACCCAGCGCGTCATTGAGCAATGCCAGATGGTCCGCATCGGTCGCCGCCGCGCCCAGATTCACACCGATCGCCGCGTAGTCCGCAGCCGTCGGCGAAACCCCCGGCGTGGCATCATCCTGCGCTCCGTTCGCCTCGGCCAAAATCCGGCTGTAGGCGTCCACCACAGCCTGTATCCCGCCCAGCGTGCCCGGGTTGCAGTCCGCATCCGCCAGCGCCGCATTGATCGCCGCCAGATTCGCCGCCGTCACGCCGACCACGCCCGCTTCAAGGTACTGCGATGCCGTCGGCGGCACGTCGCTGGCCTGCGGCTCGGCCGCATATCGCGTGATCTGCACAAAGGCTTCCTGGGTGCGGCCAATCAGCGCGCCCAGCTCCTGCACGCTGTCGGTCGCCACGCCGCTGTCGTCCGCCCGCAAGATCGCCGACAACACCGCGTCCAGCGTGGCCGCCGTCACCGCCGGCGATACCCCGAGACGGTTGATGCCCTCGACCGTCAGCAGTGCCCGCAGGTCATCAGGAATCGTGACGCTGCCATCCGCATTCGGCTTGAGCGCGGCCAGTCGCTGGATCGCCGCAGCCACGTCCACCTGCTGCCGGAACGCCGCCGCACTCACCGGCGTACCCGACGCCACCACGCTCGCAACCAGCGCGTTGACCGCGGACGTCTCGCCCGCGCCCAGTTGCGTGTCCGCGTTACCAATCCCAGCCGCCGACATCAGGTCCGCGTAGTCCTTCGTGCCCGCCGCGTTCTTGAACTCGAATTCCACCGCCCCGCGCGTGAGTTGTTCTTTCACCGCCGCCTGCGCTTCCGCCCGCGACGCCGCCCCGCTCAGCGCCGCGCGCAATTGCGCAAGGGTCGCCGAAACATCGCCTCCGTTGCCCGCGTCCAGCCCCGACAGCATCGCCAGCACTTGCCCGTAACGCTCGGCACCGCTGACCGCATCACTGTCGTCATAGGCCGGATTTTTACCGCCATCGGCCGCAATCACCAGCGCCGGTTCGATCTCCATCAGATCCGCCACGCCAAACAGATCGGCCACCAGGGCGTTTGCCTTTGCGACTTGCGCCGCCGTAAGCGGCCCCTGCAGTTGCACGGCACCATCCGCCTGCAGCTGCACCCCAGCCTGCTCCGCCGCCAGTGTCGACAGCGGCGTGACGACCAGCTTCACCAGATTCATGTCCCTCACGGGCACCGCCTGCCCGACCGCCGCCAGCGTCGCCTTCAAATCGATCGTCTGACGCGCCGCCTCGTCCATGTAGTCCGGACTGCCCGAGGCGTCGCGGATCACGGCAACCACCGTGGCGTGCTTCCCGTTCAGCACAGTTTCGAATGTGCCGTCGTCATTGATCCTCACCGCCGTCTGCGTGAGTTTCTTGCCCGCGCCGTCATACAGCTCGATGCTCAGCCCGTGGCCCTTGACCACCGGCCCCGCCGCCACCAGACCACGTACCGTGGTCGTCACCCCCGCAGTTCCGCCACCACCACCACCGCCTCCAGCCGCCGCAATCCCCCCGGCCGCCGCCACCCCCAGCGCCAGCCCCAGCGTATGGGCCGACCAGCCCACGCCCCAGACCGTCGACGGCAATTCCTGCGCCATGACCACGTTGCGGCCACTGATCGCCTGCAACGCCTCGTCTGACGTATAAATCCACGCGCTGCCTTCCAGCTGGACCCCAGGCGTCTGGTAATAGCTCTCCAGATACAGCAGCACCTCGCCGTCCTGCGTCTCGATCTGCAGGTCGGCATTCTTCCGCTTCAGCACCAGACGCTTGGCTTCCTCCTGGCCGTCGTCCTCAGTCCGCTCATCGCCAACGCGCACCACCACCTTGGTATTAGCCCTGACCTTGTGCACCATCGGCGCCGTCCCCGACCGGTGCAGCCACTGTTGCGCGTCCGCACCCTCGGCCCCTTGCACGCTCATCTCAACCAGCACCGGCCCCTTACGCCTTGCCCCAGCCGATGCCCCGCTTTGCTGTGCTGTCGGCGTGTTCTTCTCTGTCGTCATGTCAGGACCTTTTTTTGGTGATTGAACGGATATGCCTTGGTCAGGCATCAATCCAACTTGCGCAACGCAAGTTCGATGGTGTTTCACGCCAGCTTCAACTGCCCAGCTTTCCTTTGTCGTGAACCCCTGAACCTGCACCGAAGGCTCAGGCTGCTGGTATCGCATCGGAGGAATTCACACTAAAAGATAAAGCGGAGAATATGATAAATTGAACAAGAAAACATGTAATTTGATAAGAAAAATAAAAAAATAGACTAAAGTGTTAATTAAAAATGTCTACAAAACCTTCTAGGCTGCGGACTGGCGGCGTAAGCGCACGACGGGCAAAATACGCCCTATGAACCAAATGACCCTTGGCTTTGATCCGCTGCGCAAGAAGACCCGCAAAGAGGTCTTCCTCGAAGAGATGAATCACGTGGTTCCGTGGGCGGAACTGGTGGCGCTGATTGCATCGCATGCGCGCGGCGCGCACCAAGCGCTGGGGGAGCCCCCCGTTCCCGATCGAGGTGATGCTGCGCATTCATTGCCTGCAGCTGTGGTGGAACCTGAGCGATCCGGCAATGGAGGAAGAACTTCGCGAGCGGCCGCTGTACCGCCATTTCGTGGGCTTGGGCGGCGCGCCCCGCCTGCCCGACGAGACCACCATCCTGCGCTTTCGGCACTTGCTGGAGAAGCACGCGTTGGCCCCGCGGATATTCAGCGTCATCAACGCCGGTCTGGCCGCCCAAGGGCTGATGTTGAAGACGGGGACGCTGGTTGATGCCACACTGATCGCCGCGCCGAGTTCGACCAAGAACAGCACCGGGCAACGCGACCCCGAAATGCATCAGGCCAAGAAGGGCAACCAATGGCACTTTGGCATGAAAGCGCACATCGGCGTGGATGCCGACTCCGGTCTGGTGCATACCGTGATCGGCACGGCCGCCAATGTGAACGATGTGACCCAGGCGGTCGCGCTGCTGCACGGCGATCAGACCGACGTGTGACGATCAAGGCGCGCATCCGTGCCAAGCCGAGCATCCGTTTGGGGTCATCAAGCAGCAATTCGGCTTGGGCAAGGCCCGCTATCGCGGGCTGGTGAAGAACACCCCAAGGCTGACGATGTTGTTTGCGATGAGCAATCTGTGGATGGCGCGCAAGTGGATTTTGCAGCGAGCGCCGCAGCCCGCCATGGGATAAATCCGTCCGTTGCACGAGCCATGGCCTGTGCAACGGGTCTGAAGACCCGTATTGTGTGCTGAAACACACATTTTTATGGCCCGCTTGCCGCATGATGAAATTCCAAGGACGCGACGCGCCTTTCGCGCTTAGGAGCCGGGGTTTTGCAGACCTTCCCTAGGTGCTCTAAATCCGTAAGCGTCGCCCGATCACCGTCTAGCCTGATTCTCGCGGATATGCCATCGTAGCAAGCGCAGGTGTCCGAC
>JAIQCU010001183.1:0-25241 GCA_022114935.1 Leptestheria dahalacensis | reverse complement strand
TATCTATCTATCTATCTATCTATCTATCGTTCCATTTTAACTGTAATTGACTTTTCGTATAATAACGATATTTACCGCATGTTGCCGAAGCGAAGGAAGAGTGGCACTTCTGCTCGTGTTGCTCACAGGTTTATTTGGAAAGTTCTGCAGATTCTCATCACTTCCTCTCCGTACGCACAGGGCAAAGAAGGATGTCCTCTTCTTGCAAGGATTGTCCTGCACCAAGACAAACACCATCATTTATCACACAACCTGATAACCAACATTTGTTTTCTCGATTCCAAAACACTAGGTTTCCTGTCTTCTTAGAACAATGGATGGCCACTAGAGCAGAACCTGGCCAAGGAGTTTGGCTGCTGTATTGATTTCTCTGACGCGTGCATAGCGGGCGATTGGGAATTATACATCTCTAATAGAATCGGCGATCCTGTGCTCGATCGGGATGGAAACTAATAACGGTCATAACAACCGATCGAAAATCTAATTACAGCGACGAATCACACTAATTATCAACGAGGTAAAAATGGCTTCATCATACGAAGATTCACTGGTAAACAGAGGTCATACAAGGTCAAAAAAGGGTTGCAGAACTTGTACAATATCAATGAATCGCATCAAATTTTTCATTAGATTTAAAGATAACCCACCAAAGTCTGAGGATAACAATGGAATTTCTAAAAATAACAGCAGAGGAATCCACTGGGATTCTTCAGCACTCAACTTGATTGGTTTTTAAAAAATAGGTTAAATCAAATATAATATTTTAACCCACGAACAAGCAAACTATTTCATATTATATGTCATCAGCGATAATCGGTACCCATCCAACTAACAAACGAACAAACAGAGGGGAAAACAAACACAGGGACTTATTACTACTGTTTAGAAACAAACAACTCAAATGGAACAAGCAAAAATAAAAAAAAACTCGTGGTTTCAATGGTTAACCCAATCTACCAGCAAACAAACAATGGACTGAACAAACACATCGACTAACAAAACCATCCTTAGATGACCAGCTAACTAAAAACCAAGAACAGTGTCCACAAACAAACAATGGAACAACGAACAAGCAGAAATAAAAAAGTAACCAACGCGTAGTTTCAATGGTTAGCCCAGCTGATGATCAAGTCTACCGGCAAACAAACAATGGAACGAACAAACAAACCACTAACAAACCATCTTTAAGATGACCAAGCACACTAAAACACCAGCCACAAATTCGCCAACAAACAAACAAACAATGGAACAAGCAGAAACAACAATTTGGTCAACGGTTCACCCAGTTGATTATTCAATTAACCAACCAACAAACACATATCAACTAAGCAAACATCTCAGACGACCGTGCAACCAACCAACAAAACAAACAATCGAACAACGGAATAAGCAACCATGGACCCAAATAGACCTGTTGCCTAACCTTAAAAGGAAATCCTGAAATCAATCAATCAACCAAACAACCAAACAACCAGTAAACCCTCCTCAATACGATTCGGTCTCAACCCCATTATGCATCTTGACAACTTTAGGATTTTATATTGCCAAAACTAACAATCCAATTTTAATGAAACTTTACTAGTACATAAAGTACTAGCAGTCCTAGACTCGGTATTTTTTTGGCTATTATATCTTAGAAAGCTTGGCCGTTATAAGCGATCAACTTTTCCCCAACAGAAAAGGGTTCTGAATGGTAGGAAACTACGGATCTCCTTAACTTCAGAATTTTATTCTGACAAAACTATCAACCCGATCTAAATGAAACTTTACTAGTGTATAAAGTACTAGTAGTTCTGCACTCGGTAATTTTTTGGCTGTTATATCTTTGAAAACTTGGGTGCCATAAGCGATCAACTTTTGCCCATTGCTCTAGACTGTACATCTGTTTATCATCGTTAAGACGACTGAAAACTATGCGTTATTTTGGGAAAATCGTTAACAAGCTTCCAATTGGTACACAGGGGGCGGTCGGTTAGCAGATATAATTTCTAAAATTAGGCATTTTTCAGGGGGCCGACAAGCTAGCGGGACGGATGATTTACCTTGCGAGACGAGAGGCAGCCAAAAATTCCTCGGCTGCGTCTGGCCTTCTCCAGGGCTTCCAGTTCGTTCTTGTTGATGCAGTATTGTTCTCGTATGTCCTCGTGAGAGTAGAGCGGTGTCCCCTTGCGAACGTTGCCTGCCCCCTCGGTGGATTTGACCTTCTTGCGGCCCATGTCCGTCGTCTTGGAGAAGGGTTTGGGAACGACGTCAACCTTTTTTTCATCAAAGAAGAAGGAGAAGCTTAGGATATGTTCAACGATGTCTATGATATCCATGTATCAGCCAATAAAAGCTAAATCAATACATGCTGTACAGTCTTTAGAGCAACAAAATCGGGTTCATGCTGGGAGGAAAGTTGATTGCTTACTGCTTCTACATTTTCAAAGATATAGCCACCTAAAAAATACTGGGTGTAGACCTAGTGGTCCTTAATGCACGTGTAAAGTTTCGTTCAAATCGGCCTGTTAGTTTAGCCAAAATAAAATCCTGAATGTATAGTATAAATAAATAGTATAACCGCATGGAATTCCAAAAAAAGGGTATGTCAACAAACAGGAAGCTAAAAGCAGTGTTGCTATGGTTCGCTAATGTCTTGTGTCAATACAAGAGATGCGATTTACAAGTTCATTAGGGGCTTTGTTGGTTCTGCTGATACCTGGATAGACACGTCGTTCAAATTACGCCCAAGTCGCGGTACCGGTGGGCCGAAACGCTGCGGAGCTCCACGCCGGGGACCTAAACAAACAAAACAACATTCAACTTTAATCTATTGTAATTAAATTCTATTCCATCTTTAAAAAAATAAAGTACTTGCTTCATTTGACTGGAAATTGGAACGATGGATAGTATCACAGGAAGGTTTACTCTTTCCCATCTTGTAACAAGCAATGCTATTGGTTGATACTTATAAAAATACTTGTGTTAAATTCAGTTAAGTTTATAACTGTATAACCAATTAAACAGTAGGGAAATGAATAATAGTTAATAGTAATTAGATTTGATATAAAATGGATAGGATAACAGTAAGGTTCATCAAGTTATCCGTCGCTATCGGTTAGACTGACACGTCATCAATTATTATAAGATGCAGTTGACCTTAACTTGATTAACTTGATGCACATGACTTTAATCAACAGATTCAACTTCGCTCGAGTTGTGCTACATGACTTAAGATGAGGGAATTCGAGACGGGAGTTTAGATAAACTATCTGCTGCAAGAAAAGGTTCCAAAATGCCGGAAATACAGGGCAAATAGGAAAGGGACGCTATTTTTGGGCGACGCCGGCAACCGTCTGCCCTTCTCCCCCGATTTGTCTTGATTCGACCAGTGTTTCCACTAATTCAGTTACTGTAATTTATAGATCTGTCTGTCTATCTATCTATCTATCTATCTATGTATCTATCTATCTATCTATCTATCTATGTATCTATCTATCTATCTATCTATCTATCTATCTATCTATCTATCTATCTATCGAACCATGTATCTATCTGTCTATCTAATAATCTATCTTCCTCTCTATCTATCGATCCGTGTATCTTTCTATTTGTCTGCCTGTCTGTCCATCAGTGTGTCTATCTATCTATCTATCTATCTGTCTATTTGTTTATCCATCTATCCATAAACATCCAACTACAAATTGAATTACAAGGGATAAATAGTTTAAGAATTTGACATTAAAAAGTAGAATCAAATCTTACATTCGTGAAAATTAAACTCGGGAAATGATATCACAACGTACCCTTTGTAACGCTGATGTAATAATGTCCGGGAATGGTCAAGGAAGGACACTTTATGGCGGAGGACAGAGAGATGCAATTTATATAAAAAATAGCCAGACGCGTTGCAAAGACAGATAGAGGACGAAGGCGAATGTTTCCGTCCCTAATGCTGACAAGTGACTATAGGAATCTTCTTGGCCAAGAAAACTGCTGGTGTAAAAGTCGCGCCAGTCTTTGCCATAGCACAAGCCAAAAAGGGCCCTTTTAAATATAGATCAGGTGCACATGTGTAGATGCTTTACACACCAGGCAAACACACCCTACACACCCCTCGGGCCAATGGTGACTCGTATCCACCCCACCCCTGTCGTGTGCACTTCCGTTCAGAAAGGCGACTAATGTTGTTTCCATTCAGACAACGTCCCTGAGAGAAGTTGGAACTAAATTTAAACGTAGATCAAACAACGTTGTGTGGATGATATGTCTATATATCTGTCTACTTGTCTATCTAACTTCCTGTTTATTTCTCCATCTATCTGGCTATACTATCTATCCATCAATCGGTCTACCTATTTATAATACTATCTATCTATCTATCTATCTATCTATCTATCTATCTATCTATCTATCTATCTGTCTATCTATTTATCTATCTATCTATCCATTTATCCATCCATCCATCCACCATCTGTCTACCTATCTATCTATCGATCTATCGATCTATCTATCTATCTATCTATCTATCTATCTATCTATCTATCTGTCTGTCTGTTTGTCTATTTATCTATCTATCTATGTATTTATCTATGCATCGATCTATCTATCTATCCATCTATCGATCTATCTATCGATCTATCTATCTACCTATCTATCCATCTATCAATGATTTTGAAATGACAAAATTAGCATACATCGTCCAACCTTGATATCGCGTTGTTATTTCGCCAAAATTGGCTAATTCAGTAACATTCGCCCACGTTTTCGGGCAGTGTTTTAGTTCACGTCATGCAAACTTGACGCTGTTTAAACAAAGGGGTTGAAATATCGGTATCGTGACATAAAGCTTTCCTATCGTAATAAATGTATCATTCTGAATAATCGATAAAATTATTTTATATTATATTATTTTTATATGACAAATCGTCCAATCTTGATATTCCAATATATTATTTAGCGAAAACCAGCTAATGAAGTTGACTGGCCCAACTTTTGGAACAGCGTTCCAGTCCGCGCCAGTCACGTCAACAAACTTGGAGCGGTTAAACCAAAAAAAAGGCCCAAAGATGGCGATGAATTAACCGATTAGGCGAAGTTGCTAATTTTGACCACCAGATGGCGCTTTAAGCAAAGATGAACAAAAAAATTGAATTCCTGTACAGCAAAATTAAAAAATGAATCGAAGTTAATATATATCAATAAAATCATCAATTAAGTTAATTAGCTTTTTATCTAGTTAGGGAAACGAGTATAATATCTCAAATCAAGCAAAACTAATTAGCTAATTAGTTAACTAAGTAAATAGTCATTCACTTTATAGTAATACTACTACTTGATGTAATCATTAATACATAATATCAAATTAAAATAAAACGTTGTAGATATTAATAACGATTAGAATTAGCTTTAATATCAATATTGTGCATAATAGTATGACATTTTCATGACAATGTAATCTCGGTGAACTTTTTATAGCTGGATGGCAACTCAATGAAAGGTGCAAAAAGAAAGTTACCAGCGGAAAAGCGGCCATCATCTCTTGAATAGGCGCGGGTATTTACAGCCATTTGTGCGGCCAATGAAGTGTTCGCGGGGTCTTTTACAGAATAACCACCGGCAGGTTTCAGATTTTCTTGGCTTTTGATGATTTAGCAAGTCCAAATAAAGGCTTCATTAAGCTCCAAAGCCTCCCCCATATTGATCCACCGGCCTATAGCAAGAAGAAAGACACGCGTGTTAGTTCCATTTCATCTATAAACTTTAATCATCCCCTCAAAATTAACCGACTTATGACGTCATTTCAATTCGGGTAACGGGGACCTGCATTTCACAGCGGACCCTTTAAAGAAAACGGCTATAATACGAACCTGGATCGTTCCTGCTGAAGGATAGCAGCTTCCTGTTGTTGAACACCTTGTTCACAAATAACAGATTTCTTGCTTTTTCGATTGATTGTACCCCAATTGTGGAACTGGAAAGCGAGTAAATAGAAAAGGCAGAAGGTGTTAAAGGTAAAAAGGGGGATTCGGGACACAACTACTGGATTTGCAAAAGCGACGTAACAGACTGACGGAGGAGACGAGGATCGATTCTGTGTGCTGGGTGTCACAGCCGCGGGTGTAGGGCAAAAGAGAGCGAGAGCAGCGGCCGCAGCATCGCCCGCCAGAAGGGAAGCCTACTGCACCTCGATCGATTGCTGAACCCGATGCTGTTTGGGGAGTCCTCGGTCATGCTCAGTAGAAGATCTTGGCTTCCCACTGTGTGTGTGTCCATCATCTTCTGACTCAATTCTTTTGAGTTGATGTACCAACAGCAGCGCGTGGGCCACCAAAACTAATGTGTCGTTATCTTTCATCAAAAAAGCAATTCTTGTTATTACGTAAGAATGGTTAAAACGAGTATATTGCTGTGAATATGAACGCAAGTTACTTTTATACGAGTTGAAGAAAGGTGGGGCAAACGCGCTAGAGATGATTAGGATCAAAATGTAGTTATTAGAACTCGCCACCAGATGGCATTACATGACGAAATTTTCAGTGTTGCTGTACAGAAGTTTACCTTAACTTTCATGGTAACTTTATAAGTTTTAAACTCAAGTGGAGGTGGGTTGAGGAATCGCGTTAGACATGAACAGGATGCGAATTTAGTTTAAACGATTCGCCACTAGATGGCGCGGTAAACAAACCGCGTTAGATTTTACTGCCACGAACTTTCAAACACTCGTCTCGACGGTAGAGTGATACGAATTAACGATTCCATTGATTTGAAAAGGGCTGAAGACACCTTAGTGGCGAATGGAATACGATTTGATTCCATCAAAACCGCCACTAGCTGGCGTGAGAAAGCGAATATATTTCGCGGTACTCCTACGATCATAAGCTTGACCTTCCAAAAAGTTCACGTCAATTAAAACGGCAAAAGGTTGATACAATAATATTATCGATATAATACTGATAATGTGCACACGAAGTTTCACGTGCAACCGAGAATATTAAGGGCACAACAAGATATTCCATGTACCGATAAAAGAACATGTCGTCTGCTTACACGAGTTGCGACTGAAAAACGCCATCTGTCGGAAGCATTAGAAACTAAAAACCGCTATTCAAGTCAAGAGTTAGAAAACTGGTTCTGAAATCTATTTATGATTACTGTGATGAATGAAACTGTCTTTTAACTTTTTCATTCAATCATTCTAGATCACTACTTGAACAGTAAATGGACTCATTCGTGAACGCACTCTCGAGACATTCGAGGGGGAATCCGTCGATAAGACAAAAACACGGCACTGATGAGTTGCGTAAACTGCTCGGTATAAACTGATTACACGTCCCTACCTATATGCAACCCATGGGACCCTTCCTCGCCATAGCAAACATCATGCCTGTACGGTTGTTTGCAGCTGATATTAATCCCCCCCTTCCTGTGTGTATGATTGAAGCAAAAGGATTGCGTGCTCTAGATAACCTTCGCATATACACAAACCGGCCATATTCAATGCCATCACTACACGAATCAACCAAATTAACAAGCCAAAAAGGGGGGAGATAGCGCTGGGTTGAAGGACCTGTCTTATTTTACCTACGAATGGTGGAAAATTACTGTAATGTCTAACTTTCAGGATTTTATTCTGACTAAACTAACAATCCAACTTCAATGAAATTTCATATGTGTATTATACACTACTAGGTCTACAACCAGTATTTTTTGGGTTGCTATACCTTGGAAAATGTAGGAGTAACAAGCAATCAACTTTTGCCCCAGCAAGAGCCCTTTTTCATTGCTCTGTAGACGGTACATGAAAGCATTGCGTCTGGAAGGTATGCTTCGAGAGTACACAATAACGTGGCTACTATTTGCCGGAAACCTGTGTTACTGAGCAACTCTCCAAGTTCCAGGCAGAGCGGTTCAGAAGTTCAATAACTTTTATTGTTAAAAAGAATCCAATGTCCAAGTATTTCTGAAGCAACTGTAACGACCAACTGCGCCATCTACCGACTACAATCTTAGGCGGATGTAAATTCTCGTATATAATATCAGGGCCAGTTTTTATTCGATTGTGATATCCGAGTCACATATTGTGCAGATTCCTTCTCGCAGTCGGTTAAATCTACGTGGGTTTCAATTACATCATCTAGCAATTACTTGGATATACTATAACAATCGTTATTCAAAGGCAGTAGACAGGATCATTTGAAAGACCGAGCACCAGATGGCTGTACATACTGCTCTAGCAAGTTACTCTGCATACACAGAAAAGCCTTTCGAGTCGAACAATCGCGAAATGAAACTGACTGTATCGATATGTCATAAGATCTAATGTAAAACATATAGTATATAAATAAAGATAACATAATTATAATAATGATGAGGTATAAATCCTGGCTTTCATATTGCCCTGGGGGGTATTAAGCGAGGGGGGTTTAGAGGTTACGCATTCATTCATGTCGCACTTACCTAAATTATATTAATCAGGTAAAGGGAATAAGATGAATTAGGTATAAATTAGATTAAAGTTAATCCTAGTCAGGTGTAAGTTCCTTGCTTTAGGGCCAAAGTACAACGTGAAAGAGAGAGTATCTGTTTATACCTCACAGGGAAACAGTGAAAACACATATCTGGGATACGTCGAGAAAAGTTGGCTCGAGGCTACTTTACGAGCTGGAACTTTGGTTGGCTCAGCACTTTGACTTGAAGCCAAAGCCTGTAAGTGACTTATTATAAGACACCAACGACATGTTTTTCCCCACTGATTTGGCCTTCGCAACTTTTCACAGAATGCCTACATTAAGATTTCTTTGGTTCCTTCCTTTTTATTGTTATTATCATTATAACGGGTTGGAAACCTGTCTGTTTTTTCCCCCTTGCGATCGTAAAAGACGGTGCAGTCAAGAGCAATAAACAGGGAAATTTTCATAACTCTAGTATTTTAGAATTTTATTTCAGCAAAACTTACAAGCCGATTTCAACGAAACTATACAAGTGTAACAAGGACTAGTATTTCTACATTGGTATTTTTTTACGGCACTATATCTTTGAAAACATGGGAGTAATCAGCAATCAACTTTACCCTAGAGCAACAAAATGGGGTATCATCATAGTTTTCTCATTTCTAGGATTTTATTGCAGCAAAACTAACAGGCCGATTTCAACGAAACTTTGCAGGTGTATTGCGTATTACTACTTCTACCTTCGGTATTTTTTGGGATGCTATATCTCTGAAAGAGTGCGAGTAAATACCAATCAGCTTTCCCCCTGCAAAAACCTACCAAAATCTTAAATTGAATGACATAAAGGTTTACACGTTTAGGCACAATTGCTTTACACAGCGCCATGTTTATTCCGCATAGGATCCTACTGGGAACAATCCTTTTTTGTTCTCCTCTTAACCCTTGTTTTCCTTAGACTGGGAAAGTACATTCGTTCTATTCTTTGGTAAAATAGGAATCCCCAAGGAAGCCCTGCTGTACAAGTCCCTGGCTTCTTTTTTCCCCAGCTTTCCCACAATTAAGCAACTTAGTAGCAATTGTATTATCCCCCATGTGCTATCACAATTTCGTACCCAAACTATAACCCCAGGACCTGAATTTGCCGACAAGCAAGCGACTAATTCAGCTAAGTAGATACACTCGCCCTGAATTGGCCAATGAGTAGGATAATTGAAGGGCAAGGGGATCTGGTCTAGAAGGTTCAGTTTGAGTGGCAATGGAGATTGTTAAAGCGAATCGTTGAACTAATGATACCAAGGGTTTTGGCTAATTTCGGACTACTTACGTTTAAGGTTGAATGGGACTGAAAATCAATCAATAGTATTCATGATTCAGAAATATGTTGCGCAAGCGCCAGTGTTTACCTGTTGATTGTGAATTTAACTGTGATCAACTAGAGAACAGTGCGGGATGTAAAAAGTTTCCATCCGACAATAAATAAGTTAAATAACATGACAAAAACAGCCATTAACTTATAATTAAGAACATACCATATACAAGTATCTTAAATACGACCACAATGGTTATAAACTCAATAATATCTGTATAATATAATTAGAATAGAATACAGTACTTTCCATTAGGGCATTATTGCATGTTAATCATTTGGATCCTCTTAAACCAGCGACTAAAGTTACACATTCTGAACATTTATTATAGTGAACATAATTCATATCGTAAGAGAACATATATAAGCTGTAATAACAGTTACATACTGGACGGAATTGCCGTGTTCATTGCATCTCTCGCAGTGTGGTACACTGGTATGCTTCACAATGCCATAGAGCAGAGAGAGAGATTCCCCAGATACTGTCACACATCTCTTCTCGGGCAAACTAGAAACGCTTTTCTGCACTGCGTACATTACAGCCGCCGGCCCAAAACTCATTTCAGTGGAAAACGGAAAGTTTCCATTAGATACTCCGCGTGCTAAATCCACCGATGGGCAACTCGTTTAAACTCTGTCGTTAATGCAGCACTTAACTTTTACGAGTGTCGGGGCGACTCGACAACCGTAACGAACCAACAACGCAAAATGTATCCCAAGCATCTACAATCTGCTGTGTAAACGTCCTACCCTGGAACTGCATTGTCAGCTTGCTATAAGACGAAATAGCCACAAGTACGCCCTCTTCAGTTCAGGTTAAGTAATTGTTGTGAACGAAGACTTTGGTCTCCATGACAAGCTGTTAATATGCGTTGATATCGCGATCAGGTCGCTGGTATTGAGAAAGGTACAGCAGGGTCTCGAAGAGCGCAAGTGCAGAACTTGTCCGGGGTCCTCTCGTCAAGGACCTACTGCCTGGTACGGGAAAGAATCAGTGCATCTTCGGGAACCGACACGGATGAACACGTATCTCCTTATACAAATGCTCCGTGTTGCCACAGTTCTAGTGGGTTCTTAATCATTCAGACAAGTTCTTAACACTCAACTTCGGGCAGCTTCCTCCAGAAGGTATCTATACTTGTACATTACGTAGTTGTAGCCTAACTTTACAGTTTGGTATCACATGCAGCACAATGCTACTTCCACTTTTGACATTTTACTATGGCCAAACTAATGACTCAAACTCGATGAAAATTTGGAATCGCAGCAAGGTTTAGTCGATCTATACCAGCAATTTTTCGCGTTGCTATGCGGTACATACTTTCAGAGATATTTACCAAAAACCTTCTTCCATTCCGTGTCCTTTTTTAAAAAGATGATCTAGAATGTACTTCAGGTTTTTTAGTTTCGGTACAAAATGTGAGGTCAAAATTGTTCAAAAAGGTAAAAAAACGACCTTCCTTTTACGAGAAAAGGGTTCGTGTTCTCACATGTGGCTCTCTTTGATAACACTGTTAAAGTGTTAGAACGGAACAAAAAGCCGTAATGTATTGTCAACTTTGCCGGCGAAAATGTGCATTTGGCAGATAGTAACTGAGTATAGCGTGGTGGACGGTCATTCATGACATTGTAGCGGCCATACACACTGGGAACGCGATTTTACAACCGTCACGAAAACAATGAAAGGAGGCTGTATAGCACCAGCTGTGCGTGTCTGATACTCATAATGCAATGTTTGGGATAGATTATCGTTCTATAGAGCGTGTTATGCCAAACTTTGAGAGCAATTTAGGCAACTTGAGGCAGGCACGAGAACGATGGAGACCCCTTTTCAAGGTGAAATTTGGAACCTGAGGACAATTTTTCTTGGAAAAATTCCTAATTGGAATAGAGGCTGCAGTGAATAAGTGTAATTAGTGCTGTGTTGAAAATGAGTGCTTTTCAACCTTCTTGAGACGGAGTTACGGAAGGAAGTATTATAATCTGAATTGACACAAACAAAAGCAGAACACCCATTCCTTGTAGGTTAGTTTAGTTTTGTAATTATCCGTGCCGTTCCTTTGCTAATTAGTAGTCGTTGTATCTTTGATTTCTGTTTCTTATACCGCGGTGCTGCTCTAATTTTCCAGGTTTATCTTCATCTAAGGCTTGTTTCACAAAAGCTAGTTTTCACGTCAACTGGTTCACTTAGAAGGCCGTATTTTATTAGGAATCTTTTAAGCTTATTCACGTAGTATTTATGAGGTAGAGTGTGAGGTGAAAATGTAGTAGTTGCCAACCCTTTTGGCCCTTCATTTGGGCGGTATAGCGGGGTTCATTTTTGTCCTGCTAGATCCAAGGTTCGCATGTAATGGTCAGCTTTTGGCCGGGTCGAGATCATATTTCTAGTCGGTATTAGGGCTCTTCTTTTTTATCCATTGATCTGCGCTTGCTTGACATGCGTTCTCATGTGTGCACCCTCCACCTATAACTCATTGGCAAACTAAAGACGTGCTTCTAATACTGACAGGGAAAAATCATGGAAGACAATTCTACCGGCGAGAGTTTTCTCGTGAACTCGTCGTCTTCGGAGGGGATGGCGGCGACGGCTGAGGCAAACTTTGCCACACCTGCTGTGCCCGATTACACTTCTTTACTGGATGGATTTTTACTGAATCGACGTGTCGGTACTGCTGCCTATTATGGTCTCATCGCTTCATATTGCTTGTTGATCGTCGTGGGCACCACAGGGAACTGTCTCGTGGTGTACGCCGTGGCCCGTAAGCCTTCGATGCGCACTCCTCGCAACGTGTTTATCATCAATCTGGCCGTTTCTGACCTCCTTCTGTGTCTCATTACCATGCCCTTAACGCTAATGGAGGTGCTGTCCAAATACTGGCCGCTGGGAAGCTCGCCCATCCTTTGTAAGATTGTCGGCAGCTTGCAAGCAGTCTCCATTTTTGTGTCTACCATGTCCATAACGGCCATCGCACTCGATCGCTATCAGATTATCGTCTACCCGACCCAGGGCAGCTTCAAAAAAGCCGGTGCCCTGGCTGTACTGGCCGCAGTTTGGATCGTCAGCATAGTGTTGGCCATCCCTCTACTCATCTGGCGAACTTTAAAGAAGGTACCAATCCCCATCGATGGATTCCCCATTCAGGCGGTTTACTACTGCGTCGAGGACTGGCCGTCGGAACACGGACGAGCCCTGTTCTCGGCCGGTAGCATACTGTTCCAGTACGCGCTACCCATAGTTACGGTTTCGATAGCACACGCGAGGATCTGCCAAAAGCTGCGCTTTCGACTCAGTTCGCTGGCCCAGATGGGTAAGGACAGTCGGAAACAAGCCCAGGAGGATCAACGGCTACGCAAGACCAATACGTTGCTCATGGCCATTGCTCTGATATTCGGAATCTGTTGGATGCCGCTGAATATTTACAATATCGTCGTGGATATCTGCGATCCCTTCGGTGGAGATACCGAGACGACGTATGTCACTTACGCCGTTTGTCATATGTTTGGCATGAGTTCGGCCTGCGCTAATCCCCTCTTGTATGGTTGGCTGAATGACAACTTTTGCAAGGAGTTCCGAGAGATCGGTAACAACATACTGTGCCGTCGGCCAGCGTCACCACCCAAACATACGACTGTCGACGTGTGTAAGCACCCTACAATTCCGCTCAACGAGAGACAACCTTTGAATCTTGAGGCGGAAAATAACCCTGGGAATCTCGACAACAAGCGGATAGAGGTTACACTCGTCACCCATTGCAACCCCGGCGAACCGGAAAATAAACATTGTCCCATATCTTTGTAAATGACGAAACGATATTCTCATGTCATGCTGTATGTTCATAGAATTTCCTCGAAAATGTTTCTAAAAATCATTCCAAAAACAGAATAGAAACCGGATTTTTAGCCATGTTTTACGTGGAACACGCGCAAGGTTGTTTGTAATTTGTTTTTGTTGTTGTTTTCCTTTTGGATGAGCGAAACTTGCAGCGCGAGTTTTTGTTGCACGAGTGCCTCTTGGTGATGTGCACATCGACGGAGGGGGGGGGATCCGGTTTTTCCATTTGAATCTTGTCGAGACATTGACCTAGTTGTCTCATTTCCAAGTCTGTTTTCGTTGGAGCTTCAAGTATTTAAACATGGCGTGGAATACACCGAGTTCAATTAAACGTCACTCTCCCCATGGCAGAATCCCTCTTCCTCATCGTATTAAGAATGGAAAACGATGTGCACGTATTCAAAGCAGACACACGGTAAGACCTGTTCTGCTGCACCGTACCGCGCTGTTGCCAAGTAAGGAATACGGGAATCCTATATCACTATCAGAGATTTTAAGTGATTTTGACCGGATATCTCCAAGGTACAATTGGTAAGAATCAGCTTTGTAACGCGACCTCGGGGAACAGGGACTGGGTAAAAAACCAAGTGTGCAATTAAGTGTGGAAGCATTTAAATTGGAACACAAGTACAAACTTCCTAATCAACACAACAGCAGGATTACACGTATCGTGTGCCAGATAAGTTGTCCTTGTTTTATCTGCCACGTTACGTCACCCAGAAGACAGACCGATATAAAAAGCCGGTTCGAATGATGACTTAGCAAACGGTTATTGGAGGAGATACCTCCGCTGAGAGAGGAGCAGTGAAAGTACGTTGCCAGCATTCGTTTCTCAGATTGTATTTCAACACGGAACGTCGTGACGGTCGGTGCAACTATTGTTTTTCCCTTTGGTGTGGTTTTCGAGCTCAGTGTTTCGTGCTTAGCTTGCCTACATCGCTATCTCTCATCTAAAAATAATTTCCAACCACGAGTCTGGAATTACTCTTGAGCGCTTTTCATGAGCCTGTGGCGACAATCTGAAGGTAAATAGGTTATAACGCTTTCATGCAATTTTATTCCATCACAAACCCTACTAAAATATGAATAGCTTTATTGAGCAGATTTGCAACTCACTTGCAGGCATCTCGCAAAAGACGATATCTTGTCTCATAAAGTTTCTGTTAACTCTTCTGGTCGGCTAATCAGAATACCTCTTGCCGACAAGATACCATATCATTAAAGTAGATGCAGTAGATTGTAACTCGTATCGCTCATTGGCCGACACAAGTAGCCAAACAATCGATTCAATTAACCGTATACATCTTCCACGTGGAAGCTTCGGGTCTTGTCATCTCGATTCATCATCTAGTATAATTTTAGTTCTGGAAAGAGCAAGAGCACTGTCTCAGATACCGTCCAAGTACCATCCAATTATCGTCAAAGTACCATCCAAGTACCGTCCAAGTACCAACCAACTACCGTCTAAATACCATCCAAGTACCGTCTATAACATATCTTTTGAACGATCTATATAGGACTATTTTTACCTAGTTTAAGATTGTGTCTAATATTAAAATTTGTGCCATTGCGCATGTGCTATTGTAAATTGGTTAATTTCGTGAGATAGCTTTCTGATATTTTGTAAATTTCGTCTCAGTAAAATCGAACGACCCCCAAGAACGTCCAAGCTTTATTACAATCAATTAAAGTCTTTAAACTTGACTTTATTAATTGGACTATACAGCTGAAGCTGATTTAGAAAAAAAAGGAAAACAGGAACTTTATCCTTGAAAGGGTCTCATTTCCAATGCCATCTAAAGCAGCGCTGCTAGAGATCAAGACTGTTGAACCGATTTATATCATTTAAACTTATAATAATAATAATTAATACCCTTTTAAACCCAAGATGATGCCAGGCCTGCAAGACGCAAACGTCATGGCATTACGTAATATTCAAAGGAGAGGTACACAATGGAATATTACTTTATCTCTTCGGCACGAATTTCCGTGCCAACCTTGAGAGCGCTAGAGAAACGCGTGCTTTCACCTTCAAGTAGCGTGCGTATACCGAGCTCTTATTAACATACAGAGTCCCTCAGCGAGGTGATTTGCGGTCGCATTAATGGTTTTTAAATCTATTAAGCACGCGTAATTCATTCTCAGTAATACAAGACGAAAATTTATAAGCTGTAACTAATAATAATGTTGCAGGATGTAAGCTCTTGTCACACTAACATGACGGTTAAATTTGATGTGAAATATTCATCACGGTGTATGAAATTTACGTACAAAGATAAATTTTTAATGATTAAGGTATATAACAATATTGATATTGTAGTAAGTAACAATCAGCTTCAGTGTGTTTAAAGATTCAACCGGTCCTGCTGTGTCCGCTGCCGTCGACAACGAGGATTTCTCATTACATAATTTAGTTGGCCAAAGAGGAAATGCTTGTTACGATTTTCTTTTCTATGCGCTGTCTAAAATGTTCGGGAAACGGGCAACAAACTTCTACTGCTTTTAACTAGGAAAAAAATATTTTCACTGGAATCGGTTGTTCGTCTTCCAAAAATAAAATTCTGAAAGGTAATTAGAACCAGAATCACAAACAGAGCCCTTTTTGGGGTCTAGACTTGTACTGGATGAGAATCATTTATATGACTTGTAGATTTGGATTCTAAAAGATTCATCGATTGGTGCAACAGTGGAACGCATATCACTTTGATTTTCATATCCTTATGCGTCTACACGTTCCAGTATTTCTTCTTGGTGATCATGATCATTCATTTCAATATTTCCAAGAAATTAATGTTACCATTGTCACGGATCAGAAGTAATCTAAAAACACCGCTTTCTTATTGTTTTTTCTTCAATTCCTATCCTTAGGTTAATGAAGCACAATCTAGTTGATACCCGGGTTGGTTAAAGTATCCTAGATAATAAGGTTTATTAGCAGAACTAGGAAATGACGTACCGTTTGCATAGAGTAATCACATCAACAGGAAAATTTTATACTGATTCGGTTTTGAATGTGAGAATCGTTTGTCTAACTTAAAGGTTAACGGACTCCAAAGACCTTTCTTAATGCAACAGTGGAACGCATATCACTTTGATCTTCATATCCTCATGCATCTACACGTTCCAGTATTTCTTCTTCGTGATCATGATCATTCATGTAATTACTTCCAAGAAATTAATGTTACCATTGTCACGCATCAGACGAACTGAATGAATTGTGATGAATTGATGTCTTCAATTCATATTCTTGGGATAATAAAGCACAATCTAGTTTATACCCGGTTGTTGAAGTACCCTAGATAAGGTTCTCATCAGAGCTGTAGAAATTTCATACCGTTTTTCATCGTATTGACCTCAAACGGGGAAAACTCTATCGATTCCGGTTTTAGTTGCTATAGGGGAAGACTCTTACTCTTATACCCTAAAGCTTAACAAACTTTGCTTTTATTCTGGTGGTTCCAGGAAACCTGAGTAACGACTCCCCCGAGGGTAGAAACCAAGCCAGTTGTTGACGGTCAACCTCAACTCGCTATTCTGACAAGTTCAAAACCAGTATCGTACCATTTTCATTCAGTAATAATTCCATTGAATCTTCTATGAATCATTTTGATAGTTCATCGGGAAAATGATACGCGATTTCGACGACATCCTACCGCACGTCGGTGGTTTCGGTAACTTCCAGAAGCGAATCCTTTACTTGTCTTTCCCCATCAATTACTTCCTGGCCGTGGTTTACATGGGTCAGATCTACTTGACCTTGGTACCGGATCACTGGTGTTCCGTCCCAGAACTGGACGGCTACTCGGAAGAGTTTAGTAGGAATCTATCCATACCCAAAGAGGATAAAGATGGCGGAGTTTATTACAGTCGATGCCAGATGTACGATGTTAACTACACACAGGTATTTGTTGTGCTCAATTCACCGCTATTTTATTGGACTATTTTATTAGTATTGATACAATAGGTGCTGGAAGAAGGAATCCTTGAGCCCGATCCTTCTTGGCCAAGATCGCATTGCCTAGCTGGTTGGAATTACGATTTCTCAGGTGGAATGTATCCGACCATAGTTACCGAGGTAATCATTAAATTTTTATTTAATGTGAATCAATTATAAAGTTAATATATAATATAATATTTCAGTAATAATCTTCTGTCGAAATACTCAAATGTCAATCTAGGAAAACTGGGTTTGCGAGGAGGACTGGAAACCCAATTTCTCGCAATCGATGTTTTTCGCTGGAGCTATCGTCGGTAGCTTGTTGTTCGGTCTGCTGGCGGATCACGCCGGTCGTCTTCCTGTCTTAATCATTTCGCACATGGTGGCCTGTGCCGGCGGAGTGGCCACTGGTTTCGCTGACTCCTTTGCTACTTTCGTAGCGTGCCGGTTCCTCGTGGGAATGGCCTATGACCTTCATTTTATGATGATGTACATCATTCGTAAGTATCACAAAACACCAATCGATCTACCTACCTTATCCTAGCTATCTATCTGTCTATCTACCTACCTATCTATCTATCTATCTATCTATCTATCTATCTATCTATTTATCTATCTATCTATCTGTCTGTCTACCTGTCTATCTAACTGTCTGTCTATCTATCTGTCGGTGTATGTCTCTTGTATCTATCTATCTATCCATCTATCTGTCCATAGCTCTATCTATATATCTTATCTATCTGTCTGTCTATCTGTCTATCTGTCTATCTGTCTATCTGTCTATCTAACTGTCTGTCTATCTGTCTATCTATCTATCTATCTATTCGTCTATCTAAACTTAAACTATTCTTGGTGCACTGCGTTTTCCTATCGTTGCCTGATTTTACGATTGCCATATTAGACGAGGGCGGGTTATAACTGATCAGGCTAGAACCTTCCTGCATTGGTGGAAAGTAGAATGGAAAGGACCCTTTTATCCTTTTAAACTTTATTAAAGTTCCAGTAAATGGGGGGAAAAAGCTGACATGTCAGCAATAAATTTCTTCCAAGCTTATATTGCGGGTCATCAATGCGGCGCTTTTAGTAAGTAGCGTCAAAACTTTTGGGCAAAGGATCAGAAACAAAGCGTTTAATGTCAAAAGTTTCCGGGGGAGCGGCAATCAAAACGCTTTGCGTCCAGATCCCCTTGCTCTTTGAACTTTTGAACACCAATCGATTTCGTTCCGATCCTATTTTTTTCGAGATACCAAGAGTGCTTGTTCAGAGTTCCTTCTATTTCAGTTAATCTATCTATTTATCTATCTATCTACCTATCTATCTATCTACCTATTTATCTATCTGTCTTTCTATCTAACTATCTATCTATCTATCTATCTATCTATCTATCTATCTATCTATCTATCTATCTATCTATCTATCTATCTATCTATCTATCTATCTATCTATCTATCTATCCATCCATCTATCTATCTATCTATCTATTTATTTACGTGTCAATCTATCTATCTATCTATCTATCTATCTATGTGATTAGGTAACTGACTCGTCTATCTTTCTATCTATTTATTCATCCGTCAGCCCATCTATACATCTGTCTATCTATCCAATTATTTATCCATCTATCTGTCCAAAATCTATATCTTTTTATCTACCTACCAGCCTCACTATTGGTCTGTCTAATCTAATAAACAGCTTTAAGGATAATCTTAATTCATCTACCCTGATTTGATCTAATTTGCCGTCCTTTCTTGTCAGTGATGGAATACGTAGGCCCAGAGAAGCGAACATTAGTAGGCAATGTGCCCCTGGCCGTGTTCCTGACTCTGGGCGCGGTAACGTTACCATGGATCGGTTATGCGCTGCAGGACTGGCGCTTATTCGCCATCATCACTTCGGCACCTTTGGCCATCGTGGTGGTCGCTATCTGGATCGTTCCAGAATCAGCTCGATGGCTAGTGCTGCGCGGCAAAGTAGATAAAACCGTCGCTATTCTTCAAGAATGCGCCAAGGCTAACAAACGTCAATTAGATCCGTCCATTTACGCCGAATTCAAGGTAATTTGGCGCAGTAAAAGATTGATCAACTCCTTCATAATTGAAGGGGATTTATGAAATCATGCTGTTACCGACAACGGAGGTGGCATAAACACTGTAGCCAAGTAGAATAATTTAATATCTCCCTAGGCAGCAGCTCAGATTTCCTACGAAGAAGAAAGGCAACGCCGGAGTACCTGGCTTGATTTATTCAGGACATCGAAAATGCGATGGCGCATGCTGTTAATGATCCTAGCCTGGTATGTTCCATCTATCTACCTTAACATCGTCAGATGACTTCTAAGCCTTGATGGCTTGGTTGAGGGTCGTTCTATTACAAACTTTTTTGGTGATAACCAAATCCTTCAAATATTAACAAACCTGAAATTCATAACATGACAAGGCAAACAGGAACTTGGAATAAGTCTATTATAAAAACGAAGCTGCTGTGTTTTCATATCTCATATCAGATCATCTATTACACTGCAACAAGATTTCATGGAGTTGAACCTACAGTTCCTTCTATAGTGATACTGACAACATAGTGTCGCAAAACGTCGCCGTTAGATGGCGTCATAGAAACCTGTTGATAGGTGAGGGAATCCAAGTGTAGCTGTTTAGGTAATCCTGTGGGCCCCTAGCGGTGAACGATCGAAGCTAAAAACTTAAACCTTGAGTAGTGTCTTCCTTACAAGAATCCTATTCTTGGCTTGCACGACGTCGTCTGCTTGAATTCTGCCATCATTTCCTATCTTCAACATTGTAGCAGACGAACTCGTGCACGCCAAGGATAAGTTCATCCTTTTGCTCCCGTCCTCAAGAGTTAACCCAATTCTATCATTGCAGGATGCTGATTACTGTGGTGTACGACGGCCACGTCAGAAGTTTGTCACTCTTAAGTTACAGTGTCTTCGTGACCAACAGTCTAGCGGGTAGCTTGGAACTACCGGCCGACTTGGTTCCTCTCGTTACGCTCGATACACTTGGACGTCGCTGGACGTGCTTCTTTGCACTCGCCCTGTCCGGAACTGCTGCCATAGCTACCGGGCTCGTCCCACAAGGTAAAAACAATAGAAAGAAACCACAGTACATAAAGAAATGTAGGCGAGACTGGAGGAAAAACAAGTTTCACGGGGTTTACCCGCTTGCTCGGCAGGTTCTGCTTATATTCACTTTCTCCTAGAAATGCTGAAAGAACCGGCATTTTGAAGGCTGGCAGTAACTTGGCCCCCAATAAATCAATCTTTATTTCAGTCTGCTAAGTGCCTACTGGAGCTAAAAGGTTACAGATGGATTTATGACATTAGTCAGCAAAACTAATAAATTTACACTAGGATGCCATATGGAACTACAACTGTAGATAAGTTACTTTCATTTGCATAAAACATATTTATCTTAACAAAATTCTTTGTTCTGTTTGTATTTCGATTTACATTTTTCCTTCTGTTGTAGCACAGAACACGACGCAATCAGGGAGAACTTTAATATTTTTGAAAAAGAACTCTGTTAATTAAATTTAAGTTTGGGCACCAAGTTTTACTCTCAACGTGGTGAGTTCACATGACCCCTGTAACAAACAAGAGGAACGGCAAATAGAATGTTCGAAAACAACGTGGCTAATAAGAAAATGCAGACAAAAAGGGGGGGGGGTCTGAATGGTAGGGATTTGAGGATCCTTTAAATTTTAGGATTTTATTCTGGCAAAACTAACGATCCAATCTAAACAAAACTTTACTAGGACATAAAGTACTACTAGTTCTACATTCAGTATTTTTTTGGCTGTTATATCTCTGAAAACTTGGGTGCCATAAGCAATCAACTCTTCCTCAGCAAGATCCCCTTTTTTTATTGTTCTGGACCGTACACGGTACACGGCACCTTTCCGGACAGGAAATGTTTAAGCCGGACGATTTGTGTGAAAAAGAGAACGGTTGCGAAAGAGCTTGCGAGAAAGAACAACTGCGGCCATTTCAATGTGTCACATAAAGAGACATATCCGGAATAAAAAAGGGGCGAAAATAAAACGAGAAATGATATGTAGAAGGGCCCCTTTCCTTTTATAAAAACTTTCAATCTAGATCATTAAAAGAAAAGGGACGGGATATCTCTAAGAGTATGTACCGCATAACTATGTAAAAAATTGCCAGTGTAGATTAACTAAACCTTGATACGATTCCAAATTGTCATCAAGTTTAAGTCATTAGTTTCCCCGTAGTAAAATTCCAAAAGTGGATGTAGCATTGTACGATGCTCCATTGTGTATCCCCTTTTTTCTGATCTAGACTGGTACACGTAAAGAGGCCGTTGAT
This sequence comes from Leptestheria dahalacensis, assembly GCA_022114935.1. Taxonomy (NCBI): domain Eukaryota; kingdom Metazoa; phylum Arthropoda; class Branchiopoda; order Diplostraca; family Leptestheriidae; genus Leptestheria; species Leptestheria dahalacensis. Next base: position 3,332 of record JAIQCU010001183.1, on the reverse strand, counting down.
GAAGGGCATAAAAGCGGATCCTTGCACAGGATCTCGTTCAGTTTTATTTTACAGCTAGTCCTGGCTTGGCTGGTAAAGAGAGGCTGGAATACATTTGCATATATGCAGTCGTAAAACTGGTCTTAATTGCCATTGTTACGTTCTTTCCACGGTCTGACGTCAGAGCCGGCTGAATGGAGAGGATCACATAAACTTTGCATTTTCAACATTATCTTCTTTTTTTCCATCTGTAATATACAGTTATCAGTCAAACACATAGAATTTAACTTGTATACGAAGTACCTTAAACCCCTTATCACTGACTAAAATCTCAGGTCTTCAGCTAGTTGCTAAGTAAACGCTACTGCGCTTTAGACTAGCCTGTAAACTAACAGATATAACCAAAGTAGGATTACTTAGAATTCCCTTAGTCGAATTAGAGCGATAAAGTAAAGTAAACCGAGTTTTCGTAAGTCGATTATCTAGTAATTAAGAAAACTATTCAAGTTGAAGTCGTATTTTAGTACATTCATGGAATCGGGTGTCTTAACAGCTAGCGCTGACTAGCAGCGCCATCTGTTAGCCTAGCGCACGATTACAGATCCTTCCCCACGACTAAAAGTGATCAGCTTTTCCTGGCTGGAGGATACTTTATCCTATCTTGGTTTTATTGTATTATCATCTTCTTATCCTTGGCTTGCACGACGTCGTCTGCTTGAATTCTGTCGTAAGCCAACATGGGGACTAAACGGTAGGGGGCGCTTCTTACCATTTCCCATCTCTGACACTGTAGCAGACGAACCGAGACGAACCCGTGCGAGTCAAGGATAGGTGACGAAAGGCTTATGAATGATAATGACAGCTTGTTCTAATTAGACATGCCTTTGGTGGTTGCCATTTTGGCCATGGCCGGCCGTTTTTTCATCACCATTGCCATGAATGCCGGAGTGCAGTACACGGTGGAACTGGTGCCAACGCAGTTAAGAGGTCAAGGAATTGGTGCTGTTCACATAGCAGGTCACTGTGCCACGTTCTTCGCGCCATTCATCCTATACCTTGTAAGTAACTTCCTTTTTGTAACACGAACGTTTGGGGCACCATATAAGGATCAGAGCCATAGATCCTGGCTTGCATTATACCCTGCAGCTATTCAAAGGGTCGCCCGATATTAACTTTCGTAGTATTTTACGCCCGCTTGGCATAATTGAAGCCAGTTAGTCCCGTTCTATGGATTCATCAATTAACTTGGCTTGGAAGCGAAATTGTGGAATCAGCGGTAGACAGATAGTTAAGTAGATTGGTAGACAGATAGAAAGGTAGGGATATAGACAGACAGCGGATGGATGGATCGGCAGGTATATAGAGAGATACAGATAGATAGAAAGATAGACAGATAGGTAGATAGATAGTTCAATAAGCAGACATATACAGAGAAAGATTGATAGATTGATAGATGAACAGACGGGTAGATGGATAGGCTGCAGGTAGATAGACGGATGACGAACATACAGATAAATGTAGCTAGATAGACCGACAGACAGATAGATAGAAAGGTAGGGATATATAGAAAGACAGTGAAATAGATCGACAGGAATGTGGCTAGACAGATTTGTAATTAGATAGATAGATATACAAACGGACAGACGGATGGATGGATAGATTGCCAGCTGGGTAAATTGATAGACGAAAAGACAGACAGACAGATAGATAGAAATGGATAGACAGACAGACAGATAGACAAATAGATAGATAGAAGTTGTCGCAGCAAATCGCCCTATTGTTACGTTTGTCATCATTATATCAAAGAGCACATAAACTATAGACTTACATGAGCAGACGGCTATATGAATAGATGAACAGATGGACAGACAGTCAAGTAAATAGACAAATGGATAGACAATAGGCAGATAGATTGATGGGCAAAAGTTGCAGCATTTATGTCGCCCTATTGCTACGTTTGAGGTTTGACATCGATGTATCAAAGAGCAAATAGACTATTACAAGTCTTTCTTTAACAATCACCTCTCCGTCTTGTAACCTATTTGACTCTTCTTTTGTCCGCATATTGCTGTCGTGTGTGTGTGGGCGAACCAAAAGATAGAATAGATAGNGGATCCAACCAGAAGCTATTCCATATGCCCTGCATTGCCAAGTAAACACCACCATAAACATTATTTTTTTTTAAAAATAACATTTCTTCTCTCTTTTTTTTACATTTGAGACTTTCGTATATCTTTAAAAACTGGCTATCGTTCCTATGGATAGATCCATACTTTCTACCGTTCTAACTGGTAGGGAGTATTGGATCTTTTTAACTTTAGAATTTTATCCTAGCAAAACTAATAATCTGATTTAAATTAAACTTGACTAGGGTATGAAGTACTATAAGTTTTATATAGGGTATTTTTTTGCCTCTTATATCTTTGAAAACACGGGCGCCATAAGCGATCAACTACAGACAGCACAGTTCGATGTTAATTTTCAGTTGATGCGAAATACGCATGTCCTTAAAATTGCTGTAAACTTCAGTTGAGGGAATTACGTGCCTCTTATCTCCTACTTGCCACAGCACCACACGTCTAAGATTGTTTTCCGACTGAAGCTGGATCACTGATATCGACCAAAATTGATGAAGCTCACATGTTCTTAGATTATCAGTTGAAAGGTTTCACATTTTCAGACGCGTTTCCTTTGCTTTTGTTAGAATTTAAGTTATCACCACTTGATACGACTCTTAAGTAACGTTGCAATCTCAGCCTTAAGGCACTTACTGATGGTCTTTATCCCGACAGTTCTCAATCTTGAATTTTCTAATAAGGTTACCATGTTCCTGCATGCGTATATAGAAGCGTCTCTTGTTTGATTCTATAAAATTCAGCTCTAGACAGTACCATCAAAGTTAGAAGGAATCTTTTAAAGGGATCTTTATACCGAAAGGGCTATCTCAATCACGGAAAATTGTTTGGCCGCGATTCTCACTTACAAGATTTCCTTCCAAAATTCGTTTGTCCTGAGGCGGGGATTACGCGGAACCCTATTATCTTTTATTGGTCCGTGGGATCCTGAAGGAATCTTTAAGCCTGTGGCTTTGTTTTTCTTTCCAACTTAAACGTATAGAAAAATCCAGGGCTGTTAAATTTTATTGGGATAATAATATATATGTATATAATTATATAACAGTGCCTTAAAATGGCGAGAGCCTGCCTGATGTCAATTGTACAGAACTTCAGTAATCAGTTTGAACTGGAATATCAGTTAGAATGAGTAATCAATATGTAATAGAATACAGTAATCAGTAATCAAATTAATACGTAAGTGGAATCGTTAATTTAACAGTCGCAGCTTTACCGCGC
>JAIQCU010001182.1:0-25494 GCA_022114935.1 Leptestheria dahalacensis | reverse complement strand
ACTTGTCAGTTCATGAAATAACAACACTGAAACTGCTGAAACACCGTAGCTTTTGTATATGAATGTTTGTATATGAACATTACTAACTATAAAATTTAAGTCATTGAAATATTAGACAAAATATTTAAATACTAACATAGAAAATATTACTAAAATTATATAGAAATTTGATTAACAAACTATTTTAGATTATAATTTAGGGGTATTGGGAAAGAATATCAGGTTGACATTAAGGAATGAATGAGGTTACAGTCAGCGTAAGTGTACTTCTGTACTGCAATTAAGTTGAACTTTACTTTAATTTGATCTTAGAGCATATATTTCTATATATGCTCTAAGAGTTCGATTAACAGGCCAACAGGAAAGCACAATTCTGTGCAACGCCATCTAGCGGCCAAAGCTGGAACTGTATTCGATATGGCGATAGAACTTCAAAAGAATATTCATTAGAGGAGAACACGTTCTCTTAACTAGTTACCTCTAGGCTATCTTAAATCAGGCGTCAAGAAGAAGAAAAGAAAAGAGCGTTTTTCTGACAAGTCAATAAATCATGCGCAGCTGACAAAGTCGCCATTACAGTCTTCGAAACGCTTCAGGGAAGGGGAGCAATAGACACAAGTCACGTGACGATGACGTCATCGGAAGTCCCAGAACGTCGAGAATCCAAGAAGCTGCCCGATGTGTGTTTCAACCACCGGGGACTGAGATACCACCAGCTGTGTTCACGGAATAAGGGAATTGACGCCATCAATTGACGCGTGAACCCAGGGTGGTTCCCAATCCCAGATGGGAAAATTCCACGATGACAGAGGATCCCTTCATAGAAATTAACTTACATTAAACAAGACTAGATTGTAATTAAGTTTTAAAAACCCTGACTAGTTCAACGAACAGTAAACGAGAGGAAACTTTCGCTAACCGACTTTCATTTCTGAGTATTTTTTTCCCAAATAAATAAAATTCAAAGTTAAAAAAGAGAAATGAAAAACAAAATGGCGGACGGCGTGGCGCCATTTTATTTTCCGACATTTAAAAAAAAGTCAATTTTCTCGCTGCGCGAATAAATCAATAGGAGAGGGAAAGCGTAGGTGTTGTTTTATATGACGTCGCTATTGACGTCACATCAACTTACTTGAACCTATTATCCTAGAAATGAATGAAAATAAGCCTGAAAATAATCAAGAAGGGAGATTCCTATTGGTCAATGATCGACCAATAGAGATAAAAATAGAAACTAAAACCAACTGGGGAAAACACGGCGGATTGATGAATCCAGCGGTGGATTGCTGTGTGCACGGCTGCCGTGGAACAACTGCGCACTTGGGTGACGTTGTCTCTTGGGAAAATCCTTGACAACATGCCGGGTTATTTACCCGGTCAATTGCACAAGGCTACATCATATATATAAATATATATACTCACACACCATTGGCCACCATCTTTTACACTCTGAAAATTCCAACCAGTAGCCGCTTTTGTTTACCGAAAGTTTACGACGATAAGATGACGTCACTCTCGACGAAAAAATAAATCGAATAGAAATAAAATAAACAAGTCACAAACCCCGCCCCTAATGGTTACAACCTAAGGAGCTCATCGAAAAAGGACACGCACGTGTAAGCCTATAACCGAGTGAAACTCTAGGCCTAGAGGCCATTGGTTTCCCACTTTTCCAGGCGATGATTTATCGATAATTTCAAACCGCAGGCTCGTGGAATCAAAGTGGAACAAAGTGGAAACCATGGAAGCGGCTAGGCTGGATGGTGTCACGTCGGTGGAGCAGAGAAAAACAGATCAATAAGCAGAAAGTTTGCGGGGATGACAAAAGGTCAAGGACGTCGTTGTGTCAAACCTATGCTCCCCCCCCCGGGCCATTCTATTCTTAGCTACTTCATTTGAATTGATACATTTTCAATTAAACCCTACGCGGGAAATTTGAATGTCCAATATCGGGATATGAAGGGAAATTTAAAACGAGTTTGTATGAAAGTTTTTTGGATGATTTCCCGGTTTCACCTTGGAATGCAATCCTACCAGAACCATCTGTGACGTCATAAGGTTTCCAATGGCAACCACACAAAACCGGATCTTTCGTCAGCAGTTTGCTTTAGGAATAAAAAGCCAACAAAAAAGAAATCCTTCTCCTTTTGGAACCATTAAGGGTAATCCCCAGTAAATTACAAGGTCCGCTAACACACTGGATGTGTTGCGGACGGACAAACATGTCCGCTCGACAAAGGACAATATGTGCCGTTGTTTTGTTACGACGATGACAAAGGTTGTGTCAAGGACTTTTCCTCGAGAATGTGTAGCCCAAGTGCTGCGCAATTCGCCAAAAGTTTACAGAAGCGCCTGAAACCGTCTCAAAACCTCGCTCACAATAAGCCGTTGTTTAAGATTAAACTTGATTAACTGTAATTAGTAGAGGGTTAAAGACTATGCTGTAAAAGATAATGAATGACTTACGTAAGAGGAAGAGTGAGGTGGTTGGGTATTTCTCCTCAGATTAGATTGGTATCGGTGTTTGTTTACTTACTGTGTTTGGTGCCAAGCAGCACTGGGCTTTTATATACTCTGGAAACGACACCTGGTGTCTTCCTGGAGAACCTCGCGACAGAGCAGATACTCTCCAGAAACCTTGACTCATCTGAACAATGACGCATCTTCTGCAGGCATCTCAAGTTAAAAGTTAACTTTGGTAAATTAACATAAACTTCGAGGTTAAGCATCTTTGTGATACATTTAGATTTTAAATTTAAAACATCGATAAAATGGAATCCATAGAATCAGTTGAGTTTGATAACTATGTGGAGGGTGTGTGACGAAATCGTCACGACATGTCGACACTGGTAACTGAAAGTTAATATCGAGTTATTGGATGTCGTTACTGTGCGTAATGAGGCATGAGAACGAAGAATTCTGCAGCCTGTAATGTCGTAAATTTTATAGCGCAGTGGTAAACACCAAGCGCTTAATTGATAATTGCATCAAATAATCAAGAAATTATCGGAAATCGGAAAATTTTACAAAGGTCTATAAATATAATAGAAATCTTGTTAAATTGATTAATTAGGCTGAATAGAAAGTATGACGGTTTAACAGTAACTTAACTTGATAAACTTAAATTGAAAAATGGGAATTTTACAGTTCCTTACTAGCGCCATCTAAAGGCAACTTTGTAAACTAAATTGAGTTTTTAGATCGATTCATTGATTTCTTTTCCGAGTTGGAGAATGAACTCTGTATTTGTCGGATTCGGTAGAATCTAACACACACACACGCACACACACACCGTGTTTATTTCAGGGGAGTAAACGGTCAGAAATGTCACGGAGTAAATTAGGGTTACAAAAAAGAGAAAAAATCAAAACAGTGAGTATTATTTGTTTGTTTTTTTATACAGCCATTAAATGCTCCACGAAAAATCCAAAATTAAAAAATAGGAAAGATTAAAAACCAATTAGATTTCTTTAAAAAAGACACGAAGGGTTAACAACGACATGACTGTTATATATAGAAATTCGGTAAATTAACTCTTTCCTTTCTCATTTTTAGATCAGAAATCAAACCCAAAAGTTTCTCACGAACCGCATGACACAACAATATGAATTATATACGAAAGAAGATTCCGTAGACAAAAACACATTCATGAATAGAAATTTGAATGAAACTTTTGAAAAAAAGGAAGAAAATGACCGCGAATATATTTTATGAGCGACCACAACGAGGGGGTGCAGGGGGTGAAGGGTTCAAAAAGGGGTAAAAAAATTTTGGCTCTTCGTCGTCGATTTCATGTAATTATTGAGAGAGGGAGACAAAAGGCACTGAATATGCGCCAGAAGTAACGATAACACGAATCGGGTATTATAGGGTTAAAGGGGGTGGGTGGGGGAGATAACGGTTACTAGTAGGAGATTTGATTACTTGTACTCGTTTTATTTTTGAATATTTATGTTTAAAATTTTAATAAGTGGGAAGAAAGGGCGATGGAAGCGACGACGAAGACGAAGACGTCGACGGCGACAGCGTCGTCGATCCCAGGTTGAATTTCAGCGCTGCCGCTTTGTGGTTTTTGGTCCGTGTTTCCCAATTGGCCGATTTGTGCGTCTTCATGTGAGCGCTGCGGCTCTTCACCTTATCGTAGACTCTAGGTTTCCATGTTAGTTTGTCAGGTTAATCAGTTTAGACATTGAATGAATATCGAGTTACTTATTGCAAATGGAGCAGGGGTAGAGCTTTGTCTTGAGTGGCTCTGGTTGCTGACTAGCTTCTAGTTTGTTATTATTGCTACTGGAGATCTGCAAAACAGAGACGGAGAAAGAGAGATGCACAACGTTAGTCATCACGCGGTTAGTGCCCGGCCAACAATACTAAGCGAATAACTGAGGCTCAAGCAGAAAGCTCACCGTGCAATCACTGCCAAACTCACAAGGATCACAAGATACAGAAACCTGTAAATAAATCAATCATAAAGTATATAGGGATCAACATCTATAGCCTCAAGGTTATTATTTCTATTAACTTAAGTTACGACTTACTGTATCATGATAAGTAATGATTGTATATACTTAGCTCTTTATTATTTGATTTCAGTTTAGTTAATTATATGAAATTGATTTAACTAAACTACTGGATATTGTCATGTGAACGTAATTCCATTGCGGCAGTTCACATTACTTAATGAATGAATTACTAATTGAGATAGCTGATTATTATAGTAATACTTTATTATTGCTGCTGCTGCTATTCCGCTGCGCCAGCCATTGCTGTTTCAGCAGCTGGTATTGCTCCACATCGACCGTCTTCCACTGATAGTAGAACGCCAGGCAATCAGCACCTCTTGCGCTGGGAATCTAAGCGAAAGAATCACCAGAATCTTTTAATGTCGTTTTTAACAATATAGTAACAGACATCACTGGCTTTTGATTTGCCCTCAGGGTAAATAAGAAGCCAGGATCGATAATAAGGTAACCAGATGGTAACTAGACTTACATGTTGAGCAATTTTAGCGAAATTCTTGCCATAATCCTTCAATCCCTGTGCGAAAACATTGACCGTCTTCGTATCCCAGTTCAATTCCTTTCTCGCAGGATTGTCCACCAGCAGGATCTTCTTGGCACTCTGAACGTTCCCCTGGCACCTGTGCAGCACGTTCAGGGCTTCTTCCACGGACACCTTCTTTGCAGGACAGTGCTGAACCCACTGCAGGTACTTATCGACCGCGTCCGAGTCCCAAAGCGGGTTCCACAGCAGCTCAGCAGCCTCAGGATCCTTGCAGACAGTCTTTTCCTTCTTACAGCGGGGTAAAGCGCTGCACTGGAAGTCCTTACCGATGTTCATCCGCGCTTTACGATCCCTGGTCGTATCCAGGGAGGCATTCTGCTGGGACTGCATGCTGTAGAGACCCTCGCCGCAGCGTCTGGGGTTCAACAGAGGGGCTGGAACATAGTGGGAAACCTCCTGTTGCTGCTGAAGTAAGCTGCTGTACTTTAGATCCGGCGTCGAGTTGAGTATTTCATCCAGCTCGTCCATCCTGGGTCGTTTGGAGGGACTCCGGCGGGTTTTTGGGGTCCTAGGGGCCTTTGTGGGAGCCTCCTCGGGTACGGGGAACTCCTGGAACGACTCGGCTGCTGAATTCCAGGTATCCGGTTCTTCTTTGATGTTGTAGAGGAGCTGCAGTTCCTCGGCGAAGCTGTTGGGATCGTCGGGGTAAAGCTGCTGCGGCTGCTGGAAGTACTGCGGGTAAGCTGCTGTAGTATCCGTGAAGGAGAAGTTGATTGAATCGTGGTGCTGAGGCTGCTGAGGGAAAGAACAAGTATCGAAGATTGATTCAGCAGTTCCTGATTGCAGATACTGAGCTAAGCAGTCGGTGTAAATGCTGCTGTCGCCGGGCTGCTGCGCACTTTCAATGTACGATTGAAGATCTAGGCTGCTGATGTCGGATAACAGGGCGGAAGCAGCCGCTGCTGCGTCCAAAACATCGTTGAGATTGTCTTGTTCCTCCTGCTGAGGCTGCTGCTGAGTGTCCACGGAGGGACTGAGGCTGAGTAGCGACCCGTCGAAGTAGGTCTGCATCTGCTGAGGCTGCTGCGGCGAAAGCTGTTGATCCAGCGGCGGAGTCAGGGCAGCCATATTCCGGCGCTGGATGATCTTCTCTTCGATGAGGGCGCGTACGGAGACACTGGCCGTCTGTAACGGCGGTGAAGCCGGGTCCTTCTTCTCCGTCTTCCGGGCTTCGGGATCCTTTTTGAGGAATCCACCGTGAAGTCGCATGTGCCCGTTGAGCGCCGGAATGTTTTTAAACTTACGCTGGCACACGGTGCACTCCACCGGGCGGTTGTTCCCGTCCGTGCTGCTGGATGAAGCTGCTTCCCCTGCAGCAGCTGCTCGCGATTTGTTCTTTTTCGACTTGGGTTGCTTTTGCTGCTGCTGCTGCTGACGCTGCTGTTCTTCCTGCTGGAGCCGGTGCTGCTCTTGAGTCTGGCGCATAATCTCCTGGATTAGCTCCAGCTGTTGCGTGGTCAATCCTTCGTTAGGATCGCTTTTGGCTTTGGATTTCTTCCGGGAGTCATTGCGCGGTGAATTGGGAGTCTTTTGAGAGTCCGGACTACCGCTGGGTGATGAATCTGTCTTGCTGGAGTTGCTGTGGTGGTTTTCCTGGTGGCGTTTTAAAGATCGGGCGTCGCAGTAGGATTTACCGCAGCCTTGAAATGTGCATTCGAATGGCTTCTTCTCGCGGTGTGTTATCAAATGTCCATTCCTTTGGATAAATTCGGGAAAAATTATGAGTTAGTTAAGTTACATTAAACTAAAATTAACTGATTTTACAAGTGATCGTGTCGTTTGAATGCCTTGCCGCACAGTTGACAGGTGAATCGTCGCTCCTCGGTGGCTGAAGCAGGTCGGTTTTTGGGTGCGGCTGGCGGTGCTGCTGTGGTGCTGCTGAATTCGGCGCTGCTCAACTTTTTTTTCAAAATACAACGGGAAGATTAATTAATAATGATGATAGTTTTGGAAAATGGAAAGTTTAGCGCTTGAAAGAGTTTCCCTGCTGTCGGCCTGGAAACTTTTGCGCCCCAGAGGAATTAGATATCGCTTCAAACTTTCAACTTTCCTGACGAATTTCTAACTTACGAAGGCCCTTTCCTAATAACACATTCGTTCTTTTTTTCTGTCAAACAAGGATATTGTTTGGTAGAATATGCGAGAAGTAAAATAAAGCTGATTAAAGTAATATCAAGAAACATCCAGAAAAAAAGAACAAACAGGTTCAATTAGCAAACAAAAAAACAACCTACAACCTATGGAATAAACAAGCAAACAAGCAAACTAGCAAACAAACAAACAACCAAACTAGTAAGCAGCCGAACAGCCCACCAACCAACAAACAAAAGAGGAAACAACAGACAAGTAAACAAACAAACAAACAAACAAACAATCTAACCTATCCCTAAGAAGCAAACAAACAACCATCCAAACAACTAACAAACAAGCAAAATCAACTTACAGAGCTCGTTACTGTCTGAACTGCTGTGACGGGCAACAGCTGCTGCATGTGGCACTCAGCAGCATTCAGCTGAGCAGCACTGATCCTGCTCCCATGCTGCTGCAGCCCGTCCTGCGTATTGCTGCTGGTGCTGCTGCTGCTGTTCAGTTGGTCCACGTCGAGTATAAGTGGGTCACTTATTGCTGCAATTAACCAATCAGTTAGTAATTAACTTAAAAGGATCATAATAAAGTCAATTACCACACTGGGGCAGGTACTGATGAATTCCGTCGTCGACTTTGCGCACTTCGACACTCAAGTCGATCCAGTTGGCGTTGCCGTTGAGGCTCTGCGTTGAAGACTCTTCGATGGCGGTCTGCGCCGAATCCCTGCATTCATCAACTGCAACTTATATTAAACTAGTTAATTTTAATTAGATTGTAAACTTACGTGAAGTCATAATTGAGCAAATTGGATTGGGAAGGTGCGAAGAGAGCGAAGTCGGCAGTCATTGGAAGCGGAAACAGCTGCTGTGGCGCTGGCAAGGCTTAAGGGAAGTCGAACGTTGGCTAATTCACCCAGGTTCTATTTTAATAATATTAAAACAAATCCCATTAAAATTTAATTCAATTAATGAGTATTACTTTCAAAACGAATTAAAATGAATAGTGAAGGGTTTAATAGCAACTATTACAAGACGGTAACGAGAAATGGATATAACGCGTTCATGGCTGTCATTTCGAATAAACGAGTTAAACTTAAGAGAGTAATACAAATTAAATTAAAATCGACCATAGTAAGGCGTCATAGAGGGAGCTTATATGCTAAAAGCCAACAGAGAAGAAGCCCCCATTGAATAGTTTACTGTGTGTTTACAAGTTTGGGATTCTAGTCGAGGTGCGGCCAAAGAATCCTGTTTATCTTAACGCAGGCTACAAAACTGTTTGTGTTGACGGGCAACGGCGCTCTATACACGGGTACGCACGGGGGTTAAAAACAAGCGGCCGTCACACGAGTTGCTTAACCAAAAGCCTCCTGTTTCCGGGGGGTTGAAATTCACCCCGCCGATCCATCCCCGAAAGAAGATACATACTGTGTGTATCGACAACAGGGATCTGTCTAGACTCAACTAGGTCAAACACATTACCTCACTGGGGTGGAAAAAGGCATACAGAGAGGGGGTAGCAGCAGGAATCCATGCAGGGGATCGCGCGCGTACGGGTAAATCGGGATACCTAATTAGATATGGGCAACCAACGGGATAGGCAATGAGGTATCAGTTGTTTGACAGGCGTGGGGTGGGGTGGGGTGGGGGTGGAATTAGACATGGGAACATGAGATTCGAATCTATAGATGAAGAGTTCATGTTACAACGGGATGGGATAGGGAGTTGTGTCGAACATGCGGTAGAACGTGATATAGGATGGGATAGGGTGAACACAACTTTATTTGAGAGAACGGGATACAGCAGATGAATGAAGGTTAAAAAAAGTAGGAGGGAAAATAACGCAGAATGGGATAGGCAACCAACGGGATAGGCAATGGGGTATCAGTTGTTTGACAGGCGTGGGGTGCAGAATTAGACATGCTGAACATGGGATTCGAATCTGTAGATGAAGAGTTAATATTACAACGGGATGGGATAGGGAGTTGTGTTGAAGATGGGGTATAACGAGACATAGAATGGGACAGAATAAAGACTTAGCATTTGGAAATGTAATGACGGTATAAAAAAATAGTTATATGGTTAAAGAAGTAGACAGGAAAAGGAAGAAGATTGGGATAAATTGGGATAGGGAACAAGGAGACAGGGAATGGGATGACAGTGTTTCCTACATGAAAAATGGGATATAACTACAGACATGGGGCCATGTGGTGGGACACACGCTATGTACTGTAGATAGAATTAAAATGGGACATAGATGGGATAGGGCAAACGAATGTTTATCAAAAGACGGCATGGGATGTGGAATGGTTAAAAAGAATGGGATAGGGAGTAAGAAGTACCATTTCGGTTGGAATATATTGCCAGATATTTGCGATGGGATAGGGAGATTGCTGAATGATTACATCTGGATGAGTTATAAGTGTTGTAGTACCTAATACCAAAACTCAAAGGACAAAGGGACAGAAGAATGGGATATGGAAAGGAGTACTCATTTTTTCAAAAGAAAAGCAGAAAGTTAAACCTTAGAATAGATTCAAAATACAATGTTGAAGGGAAACGGGATAGAACGGGATAGTAAATAGAGTAAGGAACTCGAGGATTAGAACTTAGAAAAAGATGGGGTAAACAACACACGATAGCACGACTGTCACACACGGCGGGATTGAAAAGAAACAGCTGAACTAGCAGCCAAGGAAAGGACCAGGCTAGCAAACATTAAAGGGGAATAAGAACGGGATGGGAATAGGGGGTATTCTATCATCACATAGAGAAAGAATATGAACAGCGAGGAACATGACACGGGACATGCATTAGATACAGAGCTAATTGAATTTGCAACCAAGTACCAGATTGCATACGCCTGCTAAAAGATCCAAAGGGGATGAAACGCAATAGAAGATATGGGATGGGAACATGGGATAGCTTAGTTTGATAATGAGACATTGATTTCAACATGTGGTGCAATGGGATAAATTATTAAAAAAACAGCAAATGGAATAGAAAGTTAGAAGGATTTGGAAGGTACAGGGGACTGCAATATGGTTATGTAATATGAGCTGCTGCGATTATCGGGATATAAAGCGGGATAGGCGGGGGCTATTAGAAGGGATTACGAAGAGCAAGGGATAGGTGAAACTAGTCGGGATAGATAATATGTGACGTAGGGTTAGACCGGGAAGCAGAGGATTAATGCAAAGGTCAATGACCTGAACCGGTAGAGTATGGTAAGGGAGCAAAAACGAACATCCCCTGGGGTAGCAATGGGACAGGAATGGGATAGAAAGTAACGAATCCCTACATGTATATACGGATCGTACGCACATTGTAGGATGGGACAGACAGAGTAGGACGGGACAGATTATCAACATCCATAACTATGACTAAAATGGCCAGAGACAGCCGTGAGATAAAAATGGGATAGGAATGGGATGGGAAAGCAATACAACTTACACATTCATATACAGGCCATGAACATAGGATAAGATGGGATAGGCAAGGAAAGACGGGACCGACTACTTACCAAATGGATATACAGCGGGATAGACACTAGACCTCTGACAAAGAAAAAACATCAATAAAAAGGAGGACTGTCTAAAAGACGAAGCAACGAGACATACATCGGGATAAGATTGGGATAGCAATGAGTTGGGAAAGCGTTAATGTAGGCTGTGCGTTCCTATACGGGCCATCAAGAGCTAGGGTAAGATGGGACAGGCAAGGTAAGACGGGAAAAACTAACAGTCGAATGGAAAATAAAACGGGATAGACGTCAAACCTATGCTCTGACAAACAAATAACATCCCAAAGAAAGATGATTTTACAACGGATGAAGCAATGGGACAAACATCGGGATAAGAATGGGATAGCGAGTTTAAAAAAAGAATCTTCCTGGCAGCGATATCCAGCACGATAAAAGTGGATAAGAAACTCATCTGTCAAACATAATCCGAAGTTTCGGATACGCATAAGATGGGGTAGGCCACAATTGAGACAGAACCCCTGGATAAATGGGATATACCAACAAAAAAACACGGAGCGCGTTTAGAAACCGAGCTGTAAAAAAAGAAAGAAAGAAAGAAAAAAAACGGGACGGGACGGGAATTGGAACGCAGGATAGGAGGGGGACGGGAAAGCGATACAGGAAACACGGAAATACCGTGTGGCTGTAAATAAACATGGGCAAAAAACAATGTGTCCTACATATTGATCGACAACGCAGATAAAGCTGTCGAAAAAGCCACTTTATCCGACTTTTTTCCATTGCCTTTTTATATTCATCTTTATTACTACCAAATCAACACACTGGAATACACTATCTAAAATAACTAATTTCATGAAAATATTTTAAGCTAATAGGATATTAAAATGCTATATAACATGTAAACGTCTATATAGAATATAATAACATGGAGTAATGCAATATAACAAACTGTAAAATTTACCTAATATGAATAAAACTGATAATATAAGATAATTATAATAACAACTAATAGTATCAAATGAATACATATATCCCACATATAACAACGTATTATTATTAAAAATTTGATAATAAAACCATAACGTAGTAAAAGTTTAAAAAATCTTGCATTTATATTATGGTATATAGGTAAGAATCTCGAGAGAATCTCGTCAGAATCTTCAGATAATCCACACGGCCCTATTTTTATCACACTAAGTTACTGATGCGTTTCTTAATTTTTCTTTTACAAAAATTGAGTAATAACTATGGAAAAAGTCAAGAATCTTGAGAGAATCTCGAGAGAATCCCCGCCCAACCCACATTACCCTACTAATTTTTAATTAAGTAATCGAGACTAAAAAAACCAATTATCATAAATATGGAATAAGCAAGAATCATGAGAGAATCTTGAGAGAATCTTGAAAGAATCCTCATTTAGCCCACAGGACCCTATATCACCACTAACTTCTCCTTAAAAAAACTGAGTATCACAAGTAAGGAATAAGCAAGAATCTTGGAAGAATCTGGAGAGAATCCCCACCTAATCCACATGGCCCTGTTTCTCCAAGTGTTCAGTGACCTTTTGTGTTGGTCGCCAAAAGTCGACTCTAGATAGAGAGAGAGAGAGAGAGAGAAGTGAAGAGTAAATATTTATTTTTAGAGTGGCACAGATTTTTCCTCCCCCGTGTTACTCGTCCATGATTTTTCAATGGGCGGCAAAACATGTCGCGCGCACTCGTCCCTCCCGACTCCAAAAACAACTTGCGCACCACCCGCTGGCCTCCGATCGTCCACCACCCCATCGAACGCCGTTTTCATTGCCACTTTCAACGACACGAGTCATTTCCACCATAGTTATTCTATAACACAACGCCATCGGCCATTGTATGGATTCAGCAGGTTCTATGTTTTCAGATGGAATCATTCTGGGCTATTTGAGTCATTTGAGTCACTGTCAAGTTGAACGATGTGTTTTGATATAGAGACGAGAGAGTCATTTTGAGTCATTTATACGCAAACTCGGTACTTCTAAAATGTAGGCGTGCTTGGCAATGGCGATGTTGTTTCCGTAATAAACTGTACAGCTAAACACGCCTATGACTTAGTTTTCTTTGCCACTAGCTAAACTCACCTAGACTTTGGAAATTACAGTGATCTAAGCCTAGTTGAAATCAGCTATAGTTATTTCATGTATGTGCATAGTGTACCATTGGAGATCTCTGTGTTAAGCTCGCCTGGGATTAGGAAATGTTGACGCACGATTCAGTCAAGTTCGACTATGGTTTAGATTCTATCATATAGGCTAAATTCATCTAAGAGTTTTGACATTAACTTGTAGTGCACGAAAGAAGATTCTAAACCCAGGTGAATTTAGCAATAGTATAACTTTATAAGCTAACCAATCGAGATATCTTTGTTAAGCTCGCCTAGGGTTTGGAAATTGCTGATGCTATAGCTATATAAGCCATAATTATAGATATATATAACTTAACTCTAGGTTTAAAAATCAAATGACTGTACAATGTAGCATATTCTGCATTGCCAAGCTCACCTAGAGTTTTGAAATGTTGCTATAGCTGTAAGCTAACCCCAGCTAGATTATGCAAATTAATATTTTACTTGTAATGTTTAAATACCTAGGCGATTTCTGCCAGTGATTATGCACAAAGTCAGCATATAAACCAATGGCCAAGCTCACCTAGGTTTTGGAAACTCGCCATTTTCTTTCGATTCAAAACATCGAAAGCATTTTTTGAAAAAAGGCAACGTTTTGAAAGTACAGCACACTGGGGTTGGAAGTTATAAAGAACAATTCGCGCTTGTCCAATAAAGTT
Organism: Leptestheria dahalacensis; assembly: GCA_022114935.1. Classification (NCBI taxonomy): domain Eukaryota; kingdom Metazoa; phylum Arthropoda; class Branchiopoda; order Diplostraca; family Leptestheriidae; genus Leptestheria; species Leptestheria dahalacensis. The sequence goes on along the minus strand of JAIQCU010001182.1, from coordinate 12,043 downwards.
GTCTTTTATTGATTTGAGGAAGGCAGGGGGCGGGGCTTAGCGGGCCACTGACAATGGCGAGCCACCCGGCGCCACCCTCTCCCACAGCGCCCGCCCATCAAAAGAGATGTTTCATTTATTTATGTTTTCTCTCTCCCCTTCATCGTTTTTCTCTCCTTCCTTCCTTTCTTCCTCTCTCTCTTTCATTTTTTAATCGTCCTTTCCTCTTCTTCCTCTTCTTTTTGCTGGCCTATATTCTTCTTATAGAGCTTTATTAATTCTCTGGTTCCATAATTGTGATTTATGTCTGGCGTAAAGCGTAGCGAATATATGTGAAAGAAGCGCACTAACGATGCAGCCAATTTGCCCGATAAAACCAGCGCACAGAAAAATATAAAAAAGGATCTCTTTTTTGAAGCCTTTTACAATCTTGGAAATTCTATAAACAATTCAGAATAACAACTGCAAAGATGAACACACAAGCATTAAAGTTTAACGCAGTATTCTTAAGCCCATGAACATCTAAATAAGTAATCGAGATGAGTAGTCGGATAAGTAATCGTTTTCGTACTCGGATAGATACCGATTAAGTCGTCGATGTAGTAATCTGATTGAGTCATTAAATTGATTCAGTAGTCGGTAGAGTAATCGTTCGAGTAATCAGATAAGTAATCGTTTTAGTACTCGGATTGAGTTACGGATTAAGTCGTCGTTACGTTAATCTGATGAGTAGAACTGATTTAGTAATCGTTTGAGTAATCGGACAGATTAGGATTTATTTAAGATCTCATGCAATTTAGCGCATTTTAGTGTAATAATCAACATAGTTAAGTGTAATTAACGTAATGTGCAGCAGACACCGACTTGTTTCAAAATGACTACCTAATCCTTAAACAGTTTAAACTTAATTAATTTATGTAGATGCAATTCAGCCGAGTCATTGATCTTTACAGATAATTCAAAACTCTGGAAACCAGTGGAACTGTAGTGGAACTCGAGTTTAAATTCCCTATGATGCACTGAGAGTGTCGGTAAAGAATAACGGGGAGGCGGGAGTGGATTAACGTGTTGTAATACGCCGGGAAAAAGTTTAATTAGGGCGCGCCATTAACGCCAACACCGGTGACAAGAGAAATCGATTAAAACGCTCCCCGCCGAAGGGCTTTCGTAAACTTTGTCGCCATTAATTAGCTAGACATTGTCCGATCCATCAACACGCACACACACACATAGACACCCAAAATATAAGCCAATTAAACAATTTTTCTATTAATTTTAATTCATCCTCCCCAGGATAACGTCAAAGTCACGTAATTTGCTAATCAAACTGATTAACACCTACTGAATGATATTAAACTTCACGATGTCAGTAGACGGGGCCCAAAGGTGACGTCACAGTCACGTGACGTTTCAAAAGCCAATCAGAAGCTTTCTTACAGACTCCTCCCAGTGATGAACCTTAGAGGTCACGAGAATCTTACATTATAAGAGAATTGTTCCTGTTGGATGCTCAGTTTCACAATAAACCAACCAGAAACTTTCTTTGTAAGCCCTCATTAGTGACGTCACAAGTCACGTGATATCAAGATCTGATTTACTGGACTCGATACTAAACTATAAACTTCCACTGGGTGACGTCACGTGTGCGAAAAAAGCAGGAGCGCGATATGTCACGTGACGTGTGATTCTTGGCCCAGCGCCAAAACTTCCGGTTTCGCGTGTGTGTGTTGCCTCCGTCACTGGATCCCTCTTATTTTCGCCAAAAACTATCGCATTTCGGCCAAAACAAGATTTTTCAGCAAACGGTTATTCGTCGACTCCGGTTTCCAATAACCCTTTTTCGCTCGTCACTTTAACCCCCTACCGCGGGCGCGAGGGTTAATTTCAAAAAGGGGTTAACAGTTACAAGTCTAAATGCTCATTGCTATGGTTTTCAAACCGGGAGAACATTTGCGACAGAATTTTGCAAGGAATGGTGAAAAAGGATTCCCAGATTCACAAGAGCGCTACAATGAACACGAGAAGGACAGCGGCTATTGAATTCGCATGGCAAAGCTTGTGATTAGTTTCCATTGAAATTTGACAGCTGCCATAATACGAGATGGGGGGTGGGGGTGGCGAGGGTGCCAGGGGGGCGGTGCCTCCCCACTCAGAGTCACGTGACCTTCTTCCTCATTTCCGTTCTTTTGTCGGCCATATATACGCGAAGCCCCGCTTATACGAGTTCAAAACTAAAGATTCACGAATCACAAAGCCGAGAATCGCTATTTTGGAAAGTTAAGAATGACTCTTTACTTGAGTCGTTTGATGTATTTTGCCAAAGTTGTTGACCCCGTCACTTTCGAGGTCAATATAAGGGCGCCCTGCTCTTGCGCGTTCTGCGCGGGGGGGTGGAAACTTCACTAATTTTAAACTTGAAACATGGAATATGAATCTTTTTAATAGAGACTCTTGAAGGAATCGTGAATCTGGATTCGTTCCGCGGCTATATAGAGGATTTATTTATTTACTTGTTTTTGCTTTTGCGTGAGTATAACTGACGCGGCTGATGAAGCACGACAGAACAGCTGCACGAAACGAAAGTGAGATGCACCGTGGAATTTTATGAAATCCTTTTCTATTAAATCCAGAGAGCTCTTTCATCCGACTATGCAGATCAGGTTTACCATAATTCAAGTTAACTTTAATGGCAATGATAATACGAGAGGTTTAGGCGATTTTTTTACGTGTGGAAGAATCATTAAAGTGGCAGGCTTCTCTTTAGCCCCAGGCGCTCGATAAATGAAATCAATTATGAATATGAGTTTGGTCGCGGGACTGTCCCGTTTAAGAATATTAGCTCCCGGGCCAGGGCTAAACTATCCCGCCAAAGAAAAACCAAGAAATAGAAAAAAAAATGTGTTATTTCTCGACTTACTTGAAAGTAAAAAGTCTGCAAGGATTGTCTTCGTCTGTTTATTCCTTCATGGCGTTTTCGGGTCCCAATCGTTTAAGAAGTGATGCAAATTGAATGAAGGTTGTTAACTGTTACTGTGCTTTTTTAGTATAGCGGGCCCACTGATGAACGATCCGTCCAACCCGCACCGGCACTCAGGGACTCCTGGCCGGGGTCAAACCAACTCGCAGCCCCGAGAGAGAGAAGCGCTCCACTGCGGCTGTCCCAATCCGTCCTCAGTGCTTCCACTCGTTAATATAATTATGTTAAACTAATAATAATCGGAAATAGAAATTTTTAATGGTAAATTACATGCTCAACTAAAATTTCTAGACATAGTTAGAGAAAAATTATTGCAAATTAAAAAAAAATCAAGGGATTCCTGAACTAAGATACGCTGTAAATACGGTAAGTGGAAGTGCTACTTTACAAACTCGATCCGTTCTGTAACCGATTACTTTCTGAGTATCCGACTACCATATATGAGTTAATTTAAGTCACGGTTTTTACTGTGAACTCAACTAAAATATATTTATCTTTAAAACGGTATTAATATAACTGATATTTATAAATTCTTTCGTGAATAGTTTGCATGTGTTTTTCAGCTCTAACTATGGCACGGCAACGCTGCAGCTCGATGAGAAAAGAACACAAAACCGTCCGCTCGAGAAATTTGATTTTGGCACACCGCATGAAACGATCATAATTGTCAAAATTAGGAAAAAAATCAACTCTTGAGAGGTTAAACAATGGACAGGAGAAGTTTTTTAAAGTCGGGAAGTGTTACTGGGAGTAGGAGGTACATAATATTGATTAGAACTGTTTAATAAATCTGTTAAATCCGGCTGAAAGCTTCTTGTTTAAGTATTATTACTGTTCATGTTTTCTGTTTGACAGCCTTCTCAACGCCAGTACGAGGTCTTTGAATGCCTCGCGACCCAATATCGTTTTTGAATCGGCGCAACATGTCCTGGAACAGTATGGAACGTCACTTCCCGTTGCTGTCATTGAGATGCAGCATAAGCTACTCGAACGTAATCACAATTAATATATAATATTAGTCACCAGTCAGAAATTATGTTTTCATCTTTTTAAAGGGAAAGTAGAATGCAGCGGTGCGTTATCAGCAAGTGGCTGGGCCTGGTTTGTTAGTGGTCGCCAGTTGGTCGTGTGGAACTACTTGCTGCCCGTGGCAAATCCGCCAAAGCGAGCCAAAGTCACCGTGACACCCAGATCATTCGAGCTCACCTTGCCTCCGAGCGACCTCGCACACAAAGCGGACCTGGTTGCAGTCTTCCCCACTGAGCAGAACGCCGCCCCTTCGTGTGTCGCCGTCTCGCCCGAGGGTCTTGTGCGATTCTGGTCATCCGTGGCGCATGAGAGCTCCTTCGTGGACATCAACGCCGACTTGCAGGGTCAAGAGTGCGACAGTTTGAAAGAAGTCATGCCCCTGGGCTGCTTTCTGGCAACCACAACAGGTAGTGTACTCCTCTTGACCCCGCAGGCTTCTGACTCCAAACCGACAATAACTTACCGCAGCTTCAAGGCTCCACAGGTTTTTTTAATTGATCAATTGTATTTAATGAATTGTATTCTATTGGAATTTAACGTTATAGGGACTGTTAGGATCTCTCGGAAAGCGAGTAAGCTCACTGTTCTTCGGCTCAATGCCCGCTCAGTCCCTTGAAACAAAGCTGGTCAAGCTGCTTGCTCAGAAGAAAGACGCGAACACTGCTGAGGTCCAAATTTTGTGCGGACAGACTCTCCAGTACTGGCAGGTATTTTTCTAAACTTGCGTAACATTTGCAATTTCAGTCAGTTTCAAAATTGCGATTAATTTTGTGAAGGTTGGGGAAAATGAGAAACTCTTCTTCGAGGCTGATCTTGACAGACTGGCTCGGGAGTCCTTCATTGCGCACGTTTGGAGTCGGGACGCCATGCAAATCGGCCAGTTGCATGTTTCTCTGTTGGATGCCCAGGTGGTGGGTAGCAAGCTGCACGTCTTGGTATCAGCCTCCAACCCCAACTGCGGAAACCAGGTCCAGTACGCACTGGGCGGCCTGGAACTGATGGGAACCGTACCGGCAAACTTTGCTTCTTTCGTGGTCCTCAGCCTGACGACCGCATGTCGCGAGAGTCAAGAATCAGCAGACTACCGGTTTCTCATCGCAGGCGACATGGCCTACCTATACAGCGATAAGGAGATTTTGTGCTTTCCCGCCGATGAAGCTTTGGAAGAACCCGACAGGTTAAAACTGTTGTTTTTATATTTTTAAAAATATTCCTAATTTATTAATTTTTTGGTGCAGGCTGGATGTAAAATCCCGTGATCGTCTTTTGGGTGCCTGTCTGAACGAGGGTCGACCTGTGTTCTTTTCTGCCCGTCTCGGTGTCCTAATCCTCAACAAGACGGCCGACAATAACCAGTCATTGATTGACGAGACCCTTATCGATCATTCACTGGCTGCTGTAGAGAGTGTGGATTCTCCAGCCGGCACGGGTTCGGAATCCGCCGTTGCCAAACTGAAGACCGCTTTCGTTCACTACTGCCGCAAGAACTTGTCCGAGGCTCGGAACACGCTTGACGAGTTCTTTTTTGCCTCGGGAAGGAAAGGTACTTTAGTCAAACTAAAAGTTAAATTGATAGACATTTAATTTTAACTGTGATATGGTTGTAGGCGACGTGGATTCAACACTGGACCGTGCTGTGGTATCGCTGAGCCTTGATATGATTGATGATTACCCGGGGACTGATCCCCGCTGGAAGGACTCCGTTCCCGCCGGACACGAGTCGACCGGGGCTTCCGTGTCGCTGCTGATTCTCCGTCAACTGGAGGACAAAATCAAGGCGCAGGAGATTTATTTCAACTTTTTACGGCACATGGCTCTTTGGAACGAACTGACTGCGGTTACTGACAGACGCGTTGTTAAACCAACAGCTCATGTAAGAAAATATGCATTTGATAGTTATTTATATATAATGGTTCAATTTTAATGAGTATAAAACATGAATCTGATTTGAATTTTAATTCTTATTCCTTTATTATATTTATATCTATTTACATAGAGATTTCACTAGGACTATGAATTAATAACAGTATAAGAGGTGACTTTATCTGAACTAGCTATGATTCTGCTGATCAAGGTATGATTTTATTTTAAAGGTGCTATGCGAACATGCAGAAAAACTGCGAGCCGCGGTTGCCCTTCGGACCCTGCACACGCCCAATCAGGCCCTCATTGAAACTGCCTTGAAGAGGGTTCTTCTCGAAAGGAGGGACTCCACACGCAGTAACGTTCTTACCCCACAGGTAACTTATAATTCTTTATATCTATTTCTCCTTGATAATCTAACCATATCGAAATATCAATTATTTTAAATTATTATGGATTGTGTTGTATTCGTACATTATCTAAATCATTTCTAGTACTTGTTATGTTATTTTAATACAACCAGTATTTTGTACTTACTTTATCTAATTTCAGATAACTTATAAGTTGCATTATTTTGACGATCTATGAAATAATCACTATTTGTCTTATTCTAGTGTAATTGTAGTAATTTCTTTGTATACAAATGAGTTCTTGGTTAGAAACTACTATTTGTATATTTTTACGTGTTTTAAGAAGCGCTATTTGTATTGCAGGATCTCTTTTACCGTCAAGTGTCAGGCATCAGCGACTTTTTCGCTGCCTTCGTCGATGTCATCAGCGAATCGTCGTCCAATAAGAGTCAGACGGCGGAAAAAGCGCTGGAAATCGCCGGTGCTGCCTCGGTGGTCAACGCCATGTTGACTGCGTCACGTGACTACCGCATCAAGCATTCTGATTGGTCAGTGTCTAAAACGCAACGCAGTCGTAATTTACATTTGTCAAATTCTTGAAATTTTCCCAATAAATTTTAATGTTAAGAATGTAATTTAGTTGTCAGCTTTAAGTGCGCATACGTTGTCAATAATGTTAGTTTAGTTTAATGTGTTAACACGTCATGGGAAAGCTTTATTAGCGGTGTTTATAAGCTGCTCTTATAAATTTCACAGTTTAACTATAACTTAACTCAAATTAAGCTGATTTTACATTGAATTTAAATTGGTTAAACATAATAAATAGCTATTTCCGGTGAAATAGGTTCGACCAATTTGAACCGCTGGGTATTAATGTGGAAGTCGTTCCGTGGACCGCGACGCCAGGACCCCGTAGCGTCCGCTCGGCCATCCTGCGCGTGATCCGGCTGGTCGCCGAGGAGGGAGTGCCTTACGCCAGCGACGCCGGAGTCAGGAACGGGTTATGGAGCCTCGCTGCGGAATTGGCGGATGTTTTGCTGGATGCTTTAAGGACGCAGTTGGATAGTGTCGTCATGGTGAACCAATTTGCACAGGCTAAACAGGTAAACTTTAATCCATTTTAGCGTTAGGTTTAATTTAACCTTGCGTTAAATAACAACAAATAGTAATAAAATTATGAAAACTCAATTTTACCCAAGCTAGACAAGTAGACTTAAGTCTAATTCACTTTAAATTAATAGAAATTAAACTTTATTCGTCACTTTTATTTACGGTAACAAATCTTATGATTTATTATGTACTTAATTATCATTAATTGTTCAATTGTACAGGATATCCAGCGCGAACGCACGGAAATATTCGAACTGTTCCTGAAGGGCCGCGAATGGGACAAAGCGGCGGTTTTAGCCGAGAAGTACGGCGATTTCCGCACCCTGTTGATCCTGTGCGACCAGACGGGCAACGAACAGAAGCTGGTCGATTACATGGACAAATTCGGCGACCAGGGCTTTACGGAGTTCGTCTGCAACTGGTACCTGCAGCACAACCAGCGCGAAAAGCTGTTCGCCATCCAGCGTCCGGAAGTATCGGTTTTCCTGCAGAACCATCCGGCGCTGCTCTGGGTGGATCAGTCGGAGAAGGAACGCTATATCGATGCGGCCGCCACCCTGACCACTGTGGCCATTAACGAGAAAGATAGATTCCAGTAATTTAACAGTTTTAATAATTTTATATTGCATTAACTTTTATGTGTAAATATGGGGTTTTTATTTCTGTTAATAATTAAATATGAATGATTGATTTGGTTTAGGAGAAAGAAGACTCTGCTGAGTCTGTCGAAACTTCATCTGATCGCGGCGCAGCTCCACGATCAGGACCCCGAAGTGGCTGAAGGCGAACTGCAGAGCGTCGGTGCGGAGCTGGCGCTGCTGACCCACCAGGAGCAGCTGCCCGTTGGCGTTCTCGAGTCCGTCGGAATGAGTTACGACAACATGCGAGTCCTGTCACCTCGGGAAATCATCGAGGTATGTTATTAAGTATTACATTGTATTCAATTGTAATTTCTATTATTAACTGGAGATTATGATTCTTACACTAATTATTATCGATATTATAATAATTTGGATAAAATTTTTTACGGAATTGTATTAATATTTTATTTTATTATTTTTCTTGCAGATGTACGTAAGCGACGAAAATCAACCGGCTAGTGAACTGGACTTCAAGAAAGCGCTGGATCTGCTGGCCTACATCAGTGAGGCGGAAGAAAGAGACGATCTGCGAGTTCGCATATGGGCCCTGTCCATCCTGCGCGACGCCTGGGCTCAATTGGACACAGACGTCCCTCTGGATGCTGTCAGCAGCACGCTTTTCTATAAGATAATCAACCTCGCCCTGTCACAAGGTAATTTTCCTTGAAGTGTTATTCAACGATCTATTAGATTAGTACTGGGGATTCCATCTTCATTTCTTAATAATTTTGTTTTAAAAAAGTGACGTTGAAATTAGCTATAATTTATATAGTTCGTTGAATCAGTAAATCTAAATAAAATTTATTGTTTTTATCTCTTTTGTGAAATCCTTGGTGTTGAAAAATTTATCAGTTCATCTTAATTTATTTTATGAAATTTCTTTATATTTCATTACTTGGTTAATTTATATATTTTACTTCATCATATATTCAATTAAATTCTGATTCGAACAATGTGGAAAGTGTATAACTTATTTTAATATTATTTATTGACATTGTAATGTCAATAATTTGAATTCCTTTTATTATATTTCGATAAAATAAATAAATAAAACAATCATGTTGTATTTGAATTTGAAGGAGAAGATATCTGTGACCTACTACCGGAGCCGGACGACCTTTTAAAACACCCAGAGTTGTGCGAGTTGGCCGAGAATCCCGTGTTTACCTATCTGCTAAACGTCACTTACGAACACGTGCGGGCGCTGGTAAACGATTAAACATGTATTTGGCGTTTTGAACTGCGCTGGTGGAGGAGAGATGTTTTTAAAAGTTTGGAAATACACTCGCGTTTCATTTTGGAAGGAAAACAACAACAAGCAAATAACAACTTTGCATAGGGGAGGAGAGAGAGAGAGAGAGAGAGAGAGACATGTCACAACTTGAGAGAGAAATTAGTACCTAGGGGATCGTCATTTCGTCAGGCACGCGGTCTAAAAGTTAAAGTAATTGTAATGAAATTTGCGAGTTAAATTTAGGGAATTAAAAGTCGCGATTGTTTACTCAGGAAAGTGTCTCACTTGTGAAGCAGTCCTTTGGCTGCGGGTCAAGTATGTCGTTGTCGAATTTACTATCGAGGGCGACGGTGGCATTGAGCGGATGATCAGCCGGTTCCCATAGGAAGATGTAGTAGAGCGACAGGAAGAGGGCAGCCAGCGACACGGAGCAGACGTACGCGATGACGGTGAAGAAACGCACCAGTTTCGAGTCGCTTTTCTCCATTTGTTGCCGCGTGTGATCGCCGGGCATGATGACGGCAGCCGTGTCCTTCTCCGGGGACGCCATCTTGACTGACGCTGCTCTGCTCTGCTCTGGCCCTGGGAAGGCAATCTTTTAACGCCCCAGATGCTGCGACTGGTGTTTATTTACATTGACCTAGGCGCAGATGATCTCCAACCGTAAGGCTGGGCGCATGCTCCTTCCCATCGGGACGGGTTGAACCCTGCGGGCGCATGGTCAGTCTACTGGTTCTTGAATAGTGTGAAGATTGAACCTAGAATTTATTATTCTATCTGCGTGTCAGTGGCATTATTGTTCTGTTGTACGTGACAGGACATGTTATATCGTTGTACGTAATGGATGGCTGCATGGCTTCATGGTTGTAGGTTAATGAGGACAATGGATTTTTTGATTGGTGATTTGGGTTTATGCTCCTGCGGTATAGGTTTAGGGTTGGTGGTTAGCATAGGCCGTAAAACACTATCTGAAATCAGGCTGGTCAGGCTTACAAATAGAAGGCGTCTTGGCCTAGTATTCTGTGTACCAATCGACTGATCTATCTCTGTATCTATCTAACTGTGTGTGTATGTATATACATGTGAACTTTCCCACCTGTCTAACTATCTATTTATCTACATCTGTCTATCTATCTATCTATATCTATACACCAATCAATGAGTCGATATAACTGTCTATCTGATCCATTGCTGCCCTTGCAGCTCAATATCTTGAGTGGCTGTCTATCCATCAATTTATCTAGCTCTTCATCTATCCATGTGTCTGTCTTTCTTAGCTAGCTATACTTACGTAAATTGTCCGCGCACATGCGCCCATATAATTATTTAACTCACCCGTCCGCTGTATCTTATCTATCTATCTATTTGCTTATATTTTAAAACTATCGTATATTTCATCACTGACCCTATCTATCATTCTTGTATGTTCGCCTAAATATTTTACAAGCATGTCTAAGCGTTCTAGATGGATAAACTTCGCACTTTCCTGTTAGTTGAAATACGTCTTACGTGAGTTATAACTTGATTAGTCAATTTGTCCTCGACTCGGGAGACTTGCTTGCAAAGCCAGCCAAAGCCCAATGTATAGTCTCCAAGGTACCTCATTTAGTAAAGGACCGCACGACCAAGTAGATTACTGCGCCATAACGAACTCGGGCGGAATGCTAGTCTAGAAACTTACTAATGTCTATTCCCCGGCAGCGTATTTTCTGCATNCGTCAATGGACATCAAACTGTATCCTCAATGTTGAAAATGTTTTACATCTTGCATTGTTAGATAAGACTTTCAGAAATCAACTCATCGTTTTCCTTAAAGATATACCAAACGATTAACCAGCGGTACTAAATTAAAATCGTAAATTTACTTATTTGCAGCTATTTTAGCAGACTCTCATAGTTCCTTGTTTATTTGTTTTCTTTTTTCTCGCCTTTTCTCTTGTTCTTAATTATTCCAGTAAAGTTTACATTCGTATTGTTTCGTTAGCCCAGCTTTACTTCTGCGACTGTTTTTTGAACGAATTTTGTACGTTTTCGATTTTGTTTTGTTTCTTCATGTGATTCTGCTCCATGATCACGTAATGTAAATAATTTTACCAAGAAGTCTTAACCCGGTATGCTTAGCCAGCTGGGTTCAATACACTAGTTATACAAAAAAATTAAAAAAAAGAACCCAAACGGCCTCAGAACCCCACTTTTTTCTATCTATCTGTCTATCTATCTATCTATTTGTCTATCTGTTTGTCAATCTCTCTTGTTGGTTTGTCTATCTCTCTGTCTATCTATCTGTATCTATATTTATGTCCGACTATCTATCCATCTATCTCTATCTGTCTGTCTATCTACTTGTCTATCTGTTTGTCTGTCTGTCTATGTGCATGTTTATCTATTCTATCTGTATCTATGTCTGTCTATCTATCCATATATCTCTATCTATCCGTCTGTCTATCTATCTACTTGTCTATCTGTTTGTCTATCTGTCTATGTGTATATTTGTCTATCTGTCTGTATCTATATTTATGTCTATCTATCTATCCATCTATCTCTATCTATCTCTATCTATCTTTCTGTCTATCTATCTATCTGTCTGTCTATCTGTCTATTCAGCGTACCTATCTGTGTACCTGTGCCACTTGAGTTCTGGGGCCGGTTGGGATCTGATCGGGACTTTGTTGGATATGAGAATTTAGACTCATACTAGCATAGCGAAATGAGGGGACAAGATGGTTTTTCTCCAAGTAAGACGTTGCGCCTTTGGGAGAAAGAATGTCTCCCAACTGGTCGATTTGTTTATCTTCAAGAGAAACTTGGACTCCGAAAGAGACAGACGCGCTCTTTAAAAGTCAACAAAAGAGAAAGAAAC
>JAIQCU010001181.1:0-27253 GCA_022114935.1 Leptestheria dahalacensis | reverse complement strand
CACTTCACACAACCTCGGACACTCCCAGTTTGGGTTCCAACAATAACAAGCCTCGGTACAGCGGACACTGTCCTGAACCTTCTTATCAAGATAAAATGTTTTGACTTGCATTAACGTCTTTCAAATTGAATAAGTATTAAAATCATGATTACGTAGTTTTAAATAGTTTGACTGATAACGGTATAACGGTGTCCGTTATAGCGGTTTACTATAATGTCCATTGCGACTTGCTGAAAAATTAGCTACTGGAGCTTATTCCAGACTCTTAACCAGTAAACACCTTAATTACAAGTCAAAGATGATTCAACTAGATCATAGGGTGGAATAAGAAAACCCGCCTCATCTGCGAGTGTCCGCTTTTGGTGAATTAGGTTCTGCTGTCTTAAGCCTCACTATAGCGGACGCTGGAAATGCTCTTTTAAATTAAGTTTAATTAGTCTACTTAACGGATTACTTATTGGTTTACTATTTGAAAGACGTTAGATTAAGTTAAACTATTACAACTGTTTAAGATGTATTTAAGATGATGTCCGTCTTAGTGAGGCCGAAGTATTGAAGTATCCTAGCAGCTAGGCAACAAAGCGGGGCTGCTTACTTTGCATGTCCATTGGCATTGGCAGGCACGAGAGAAAGAGATTCGATTTCTTGCATCTCTCTTCTTTACGTTTCCCTCTCCTTTTTTCTCCGCTTCGTTCTAAGAAGTATTCCTATTAAATCCTTGGGTGTGGCTCGGTCCTTCTTTACCTTTTTTTATCGCGCCCTTGGTCCTCCCTTTTCCAACAAGGGAAAAGCGGAATTTTCAATCACAATGGCGCTCGGTCCGTTTACTTGAGGAGCTGCAGCCCTAGCCGGTTCTCCTTTTGTCAGTAGCCATCATTGAAAATCCCTTTTCTGAAACCAAGTGGACCAACCAAAACACGATTTCTTATTTGGCTTTTTTTCCCCCTGATTTATTTATTTATTTATTCCGAGAGCGGAGTCCAGTCTAATCTTGGGAGCTCCTTAGACGTGGCAAGCAGTTTCTTTTCTAAACAGTATCCAACACTAAAGATCCTCTGCTGGCAAAATTCCCTGCTCAAACTTGTGTCAACTCGAGTGTGGACCCACTTGATATGGAATCCTTAACAAAGTCCCTGTATGAGCTCTAAGCTAACGCTCTGCATGTCCGCGAATCAGTCTTGTTCATTATGTACTAGCCGTAGTTATACTGAAGGACTCGGTTGGTTTTAGTGATGATAGTACAATACTACTTTAGTACGAAACAACATACAACTAGTAAAGAAAATGCTAATTATACTGGCTAGTATTAAATACATACTATCACTAATTAAAAAAGTAACTAACTGTGTAAATATATATCTGTCTAAGAAGCAATCTATTTATTCATCTATCTATCTATCTATCTATCTGTCTGTCTGTCTATCTATCTATCTATCTATCTATCTGTCTATCTATCTATCTGTCTATCTATCTATCTATCTATCTCTATCTATCTATCTATTTATCTACCTATCTATCTATCTATCTATCTATCTATCTATCTATCTGAATACCTATCTATCTATCTATCGATCTGTCTGTCTTTGTATTCATCTATTTATCTGTCTTTCTATCTGTCTATCTATCTATGTGACTTAGCATGTTATTAGGGCTCTGGCGCTTTAAGACGGAGATGGAAATTATTGATTGAGGTTCTCGTCTTTTCGACAAGATAGCTATTAATAAGTGAATGGACGGATTGATGTTTTCCGAGCAGTATAACAAGGACCGGCCATGCGTGAAATTACTTCTGCCGGGCTATAGCGTTTGTCAACTTTTAATTATTACCGGCGCAGATTGTATTCAGCCCATGTTTGATATCAAAGTGATTTTGTCGGACTACCGGTCTATCTATCAATCTATCTATCTGTCTGTGTGTCTGTCTGTNATCTATCTATCTATCTGTCTGTCTATCTGTCTGTGTGTCTGTCTGTCTGTCTGTCTGTGTATCTATCTATCTATCTATCTATCTATCTATCTATCTATCTATCTATCTATCTATCTATCTATCTATCCTTCTATCAATCCTTTTATCTATCTATCTATCTATGATATAAAGTGGTAGAGATCTTACCGTTCGACCGAGGAGACCCGAGTTCGATCCCCGCTTGAGGTGGAGCAATCAAGGGGATCAACTCGAGTCAAGTATAAGAAAAACAGCAAGGAATGAAATACACGGGTCAAGATTATTAATATTATATAAATCTATGATCTAGATACATTGCCATTAACGCAGATTGGATAACACTGATAATTTCTATGAAAAATTGTACTAAAGTATGACTGTGGAGCACTTGTACGATCAAGATTAACGCTGTCCAGCTGTTGTGCGCTAAATTCCCGATGCCTTTTTCTCACATGGACGCATATGAACCCGGACACGCGGGCGTCTGCAATATATCCACACATGCAACTGCGGGCGTCGCGGAAAAAAAATCTCTAATTAACTTTCATCCATCATTCTGCAAACCTCCGATTTTTGCCACAAAAATAAAAAGGACAAGAAAAAACAGAGGCCATACAATAAAAATATAATCAAATTAATCGTGATAACAATGCAGTAAATTTAATTAATGTTATGAAAAGAAACAAATATGAAGTTAGAGTTGCTTCAGGCAGAACAAAGGATCATAAGGAGAAAAGACCGTGTCATACGGTCGAGTATATAGTCTTCGTGTGTGTGTAACGTGTGACTTGTGTGTGGGAGAAGTGTGTAATGTGTGTTGAATAAAACCAAAGCTCTCAAAGTCAAAAGCACAGGGGGGGCAACAAAAAAGCAGCGAGTACGGAAAATCAATAAATCAAGGCTACACCAAGCGCCAAACAACCTAAACATATAAACAGAACGACTGGGCACGAAGATTTCATACATTTACGTATGTTATTGTTACAATGCATTGAATTTATTTTATCCATACCATAAAAGTTTCCTCATATGTTCAAACTAACGGTAGGTAGATATGTAGATTAAATAGATAGACGATAGGCAAATTGAAAAGATAGATAGATAGACATATATAGACAGATAGACAGACAGATGGATGGATAGATAGGTAGATAGATAGATAGATAGATAGATAGATAGATAGATAGATAGATAGATAGATAGATAGATAGATAGATAGATAGATAGATAGATAGATAGATAGTTGGATGGATAGATAGACTGATAGACTTATAGACAGAAGTATAGTTAGTTAGTTAGATAGACATTTAGATTGACAGATACAGAGACAGACAGATGGATAATCAGACAGTAAGCTGACAAACAAGCAGATAGACAGATAGACAGGTAGATAGGGAGCGCGATGAAGATAAATAACTAGCTAGGTAAATAGAAAGGTAGATAGACAAATAGGTAGGTGGATAGATACATAGATAGATATACAGGCAGAAATACTTATTTGACTAGTTAGGTAGGTATAGATGGATAACTACACAGTTAGATAGTTTGCTTAAATTAACGTCGATTCATTACTACCACACAATTAAAGTGTGCTATAAATAGGCCTTCCAGGTATTAATAACTTTTTTCCCAGGGTTTGCTTTTACCCCCCTGCTCGCGTGCAACTTCATAAAAGTCAACTGGCACGCAATTTGTGATTGCCTAAACCTATTTAAGGTCGTTTTACAGCAGGCTATCAAATGACGGAATCAATAAAGGAAACTAGAGTTCTGAATAACAGGTCGCCCACCGGAACGGAATGGAAAAGCAGCGCTGGATTCGACGAAGGGATCGACGTGATGGCATCTTAGTGGCTCGGTGAATTCTATATAGTCAAATACTAAAATAGACATACTGATTACAAATATGAATAACATAACAACATTTACTGTGATACTATAAGTATATATGTGTACCAGTATAAATTCAAATACTGTAACACAGTTCATCGTTATGTAACTAGGGTTGATACTAGATCGCTTTAATATAGAATACTGTAACGTACCATAATGGAGAGTGATTGTTACTGTGTATATTTAACACAAAATGAATTAAATACATCGAATATAACGATATAGATTATTAGAATTTACAGTTACAATGTACGATAAGACACACTCTTTCATAGTTAGATCGCACTCCAGACTACAATGTCGTGTCGCGAAAGTTCTACCTTCGTGTCGACTACTTTCTTCGTCGATTCCATATCGGTATGGCAACACAGCGGGAATTGACTTGCTGGAGAAGCAAAAGATTTACATAAAAGTACCTTCCCTTTGAACTGTCGAGACGGTGAAAAAGGTTCTCTCACAAGTACAAGTTATAAAGTTCGTAGCTTCTCTCTTTATATTGATTTTTCCCCCTTCTTTTATTTAGGTGTGCTTTTAACAACGCTGGCTTGAGCTGATAACGGCTTTACCCAAGACTTGCTTCAACATCTACATAAGCTTGTATAAGAGGAAGAAACTCGTGGTAGTGACAAGCAGTGCGGTATTTACCCTGGGCTGTAAGTACAAGTCTACAGTAACAAAAAACAGCGGTTCTGAATGGCGGAGAACTTTAAAAACTCACAACTTTTCGGATTTTATTTTGACGAAACTTACAATCCGATGAAGACGAAACTTACAGAGTGCGTTAAGCACAACTAGGTCTACCCCTAGTATTTTTTAGGTTGCTATATCTTTGAAAATGCGGGAGCAGTAACCAAATAACTTGTCCCCTTTTTGCCCTAGACTGTACTTTAAATTTAGCAAAAGATGAATGCTTCACTTATTCCCTTTTCCCCAGTTCTTGGAGCTGCTTTTCACTGTAGGATTGACTCCATAACCCAAGAGATCTGTGCAGGATTTTCCAACACAAATTGCTAAAAGGGAAAGAGATTTTCAGATCCCAGCTATTTGATAAGGGACACAGAGAGAACCATTATGGACAAGTTCTACAACGGAAGATTGAATCCGTAAATTGGTTTTTCGTTTGCTGTTTACCAAAAAGCGGTCCTATGGATGGGATTTTCGTGCCATCAAGTGTTTGAGTAAAGTTGGTCTTGAACAGCTCGCTTGAGTAATGGATTCTAAAGTATATATAATTCTGTGAATGGCAAAGTCGAATTGAATTTTGGAAGAACCAATGAAATGACGGGTAAATTTCACCGTGATGATCCTAGCTCAATAGGTTCTGGAGAATCCTGGAAGTGTAGAAGAAGCGTTCTGCTATGATGGATGTATTCTTTGTTTATACGAACAAGGATCGATTCCTAACGTAACCAATCCTAAATTGAAAGGATTTTTAAACAAATCTATATATATTCAGTATAACGAGTCTATTTAACTTAATAATACTAGTTAATCTATGTTAAGATACCTACTGTATAAACATGATCAAGGAGAGTTGTTAACTATATCTTCCAAGAAGACTCCAGATGGTTAATTTTTCATAAAACAGCCTTAGCTAAACGTTAAAGCGCCATAGTATCGGTGTTACTGACCCAGTACCAAGCACATTGTAGACAACGGCATTGTCAAGGTGCTTTTGAAAGCTTAATTACTCGTTTTAAACCGAATCGATCCCAGTTATCATTGTTCACTTTGTCAGGTTTGATCCTATTTCACTAAAGAATCTCATCCTATAGACATCATACGTCACATTTTGGGTATTCCTGGCTGGGTTTCCTGCTGGCCATGCTGCATGGGGTTCATTATGCGGAGAGTGTAGTTAATTCATTTATCCAGGTTACTTAATGAGTGGACACGCTGACACGAGGGCGTCAGTATGTGTTGGCCTGCGATAAACCATAAGCCTTGATTATCACAAGACGCAACTTTGCTTATTATCTCGTTACTTTTAGTCAGCAGTTGGCCGTCTTGGCGCCTGGTGATCTATGATCTAATCATAAGCGGGTACTGACGTCTTTATCGTATTATTCCTACCCTTGTAAGTATCATACAGTAATGAACCTAAAGGTCTTTGATTCATTTAGTAACCGGTTTTGGTGACTAGTGCAAGAATAAGACGTGCAGGAAACGAAAGGAAGGGATGCTCCAACACTTTTCTTATGAATTCTTACTTAGTAATTTACTACTTATTAACTGTTATTATAGTTAAATATATAGATTGTGTCATTTTAACTACTACTACTACTACTACTTCTTCTTCTACTACTACTACTACTACTACTACTACTACTACTACTTCTACTACTACTACTACTACTACTACTACTACTACTACTACTACTACTACTACTACTACTACTACTGCAGTTGGTAGTACTCCTTTAGCTATAGCGGTTATAATTTTTATTACTACTACTATTACTAGCTGCTAATACTACAACACAATTACTACTACAATTATATGCTATACTATTACAGTTACTACTACTTCCATAACTAGAACGGTTGTTTTCTGTTATTACAAACTATTACTTATTGCTAATGCAACTATAATACAATACCAGAAACAGCATAACTAATTCTATTTTTGTGCTACTCGGTATGTTGTTGTTCTTGTAATTATCCTCTAATGCCGTCCCATTTTTTAAAACCAAAAATAAATATTCTGACTTGAACTCCTTTCAAGTTGAGCATGAGATCTCCTTCGGGACAACTTCTCAAAGGAAAGAACTAATCAAGAAAGCCAAACGAAGGGAGGGAACGACAGTTCTTTGTCGAGTGAACAAGTAAATAGAATGGGTAGTTTGTCCGTGATTGGCGGCTCTGTGATGTGCTCTTAAGAGTTCATTTGTGTGTTGTTTGGCCAAAGCAATTCCCAGTATCACGCGACAGATGCACGCACGTGCATATTGTGCTCTTATGGCGTGCCCACTTGTTTTATAAACATTTCTTTCTCCCTCACTCTCTTTGCATGTCTTTTAGCTATTCTAATACAAAAGAAACATAAACCTGTATAGGTCACAGAAAACATTTGAACTAGCCATACAATACAGCCTCTGGAGGTACTTGTTGTAAATATAAAGCAGTTGACCAAACACGAACAACTTGAATGGGTTATTACTGAAATCTGGTGATTAAGTTGTGATTCTATGTAGAATTTTTCAGATAGTAAGAAGAATAGATCATAAAGTACGCAGCTATAGAAGGTTGGCCGAGGTTATTAGATCAACCATAGGATGAATCCTTCAATAACTATTCAGTAGGAGGAGGGTGCTCTACTGTTAAGTATTGTCCACAAAAAACTGGAAATAATGTGACAGTGGGGCTGTTGGTCTTCATATCGATTAACTTGCAGAGAATGTCCCGAAGGGATCGGTAAAGGAGGGAAAAAACGACTCTATATAGAGAGCGAAAAAGAGGATGAAGGACGAAAAGAGAACTTGGAAGACAACTTGTGCTGAGAGCTACAAGAATGTTCCATATAATTTACAAGTGCCCAATAGGGAAAAGTGACAGGGGGGAATACGAGTCGTCTTGGAGGACAATAGTCGAGCTTTACGTTCAAGACTCTTACCCTTAACTGGCTTTTAGCGCGTAGGTATTACACTCCTGTCTTCTTGTAACATATATGGAGAATTTCAGTACTCTGACTTGACACTAGAATCCAGTCAGTCGACATCTCTGTTTTCAACTAGCCATAGTACTTTTCTGGAGTTTTACGCATGTTCACGTAGTATGTCCTAATCTATAGTAGTAGTAGTAGTAGTAGTAGTAGTAGTAGTAGTAGTAGTAGTAGTAGTAGTAGTAGTAGTAGTAGTAGTAGTAGCAGTAGTGTGTTGTGTGTTCAGTTAGCTATAGTACTTTTCTACAATTATCCGCATGTTTACATAGTATATCCTTATCTAATATACTGCTGAATAATTGAACAATAAAGTTAACTGCAAAACAATGTATCCATTTAGTAGAACAGCAATGGTACGTAACGTAACGTTAGGTTCTTATAATTAATAACCGTATGGTAGTGAGTTAGCAAGAATACCTTATTGTTGTTCATTATTCACGTATGACAGGCAATGAATGGTTAACTTGTAGCTCGAGTAGTATATGACCGCAATATTTATGAGTGAGGCCATCATTAAAGACATGTCGGACCAACTTAGCGAGACCGAGAGAAAGTTTTGCTCGTTTGTTTTTCTTGCTGTAGCTCCTAGATTTATAGATTTTCTTTAACACCCCGAAAGAGAACGATACAAGAAAGGCGCCATCATTAAGAGGATCAGGATGTAAGAAGCTGGAGAATGTATGGCAACAGACAGGTCGCTCGTCTGTGTCGCTTATTGACTGGGCTATATCTGATTGTGTGATGGCCCGAGACGAATCCTCTTTTAGGACGTCTTTAAAGTTAGATATTATCTTCAGCTTAACCTGGTTATCTATGTTTTTAAACAATTGTCCTGGATGCTGTCTGCTCTTCTATCAAACCGTCTGTCAGTCTCAGTATCTATCCATCTGTCTATCTACATATCGATTATCTATCGGATGTATGTACGTATGTATGTAAGTATGTCTATAGGTAGGTAGGTAGGTAGTATATAGGTATTTACGAATGGATGGATGTTACTAGGTACATGTAACTATCTATGTCTATATTATCTAATTACCCTATTTGTCTATCTATCTCTCTATCTACCTATCTGTCTGTCTATCTATCCGCCTATCTACTTAACTATCCATCTATCTGATTATCTATTTATCTATCTATCTACCTATCTATCTTTCTGTCTGACTGCCCATCTATCTGTCTATTCTATCTATAAATCGATCTAGTTATATATATGTATCTATGTATCTGTCTATCTGCCTATCTATTTATCTATCCATCTATCTATCTTAACTATCTATGTACCTACCTATCTGTCTATTTAATCTACGTATCTATCTATCGATCTAGTTATATATATGTATCTATCTATCTGTCAATCTATCTATTTACCTATCTATCCATCAATCTTTCTTCCTGCTTGTCTATCAATGCATCTATCCTATCTTTGTGTTAAGTTCACTTAAAAACTCTAGTGATATTTATCACCGCTGTGTCTTAACTATAATAGTGCATTACCTATATTTTCCATCACTGTAATGTATCTTTTTCCTTTGTGCATTACCACGCTTTGTAACATCTATGACAAGAATAACTCTGGGTCCGCTTTATCAAGACTCAATTCTCTCCTGTGGCCTGACTAAAAGTGTTCCGCATGTGATATGTTTATTCGGAAAGAATTATGGGTAGCCGCAGTTATGATAGTGGCACAGTGCATGCAATAATAAATCTCTCGTCATGAACCCCTTGCCCCCAGAGCTTTGTACGGAAAAACACACAAGAGATAAATTATCATCAAATATTATGTGCCCAAACGAGCCACATAAAGATCAGATAATGAGGTCTGATTGTTTCTTGACTGCGGTATATAAGCTGAAGTTACTATTGGAAGCTACCAATTTGCTCCAGCACACAATACACTAATACGCGAGGCAAGCCTTACACTGAAATTGGCATTAGAAAGCTTATCTCAAGTGCACCTTGTACGGGATTCCAGTGAAGCCCTCTTTTTCTCGTTCCTATGGTAGCAAACGCCGCCGACTAACTAGCTATAATAAACTAGCCAACCAACTTAATTGCCTCCTGCAGCACTTAAACATACTTGCAGTTGATTGTTTTCAACCTGTTTCTTACTAGCGAGGCCTAGATATCCCATATCTGTCTATTTATCTATCCATCTATCTAACCATCAATTCATCTATCTTCTATTTGTCTATCTATCTATCTGTCTATCTGTCGATCTGTCTATCTGTTGATCTGTCTGTCTATCTATCTATCTATCTATCTATCTATCTATCTGTCTATCTGTCTATTTATCTATCCATCTATCTAGCCATCAATTCGTCTATCTTCTATTTGTCTGTCTGTCTATTTGTCTATCTGTCTGTCTGTCTATCTATCTATCTATCTATCTATCTATCTATCTATCTACCTACCTATCTATCTATCTTTCTACTTATTTATCTAACTATCTCTCTATCAATCAATCTATCCGTCTTTCTGTCTATCTATCTATCTGTCTATTTATCTATCTATCCGTCTTTCTGTCTATCTATCGATTTATCCACCTGCCCACTTATCTATCTATCCAGGTGGTCTACGGTGCCAATGCCTGGTCTGCGATTCTCAATATTTTAGTTTCTGTGAGTGAATTTTTTAAATGTCTTGCAGATCTAAAAGACCATTTCAATAATTCACCCGCGAGAGGCTCGGAAATCTTTAGGAAATCCCGGACAGTATAAAAGGTGCTGCTGCGTGGAAGCTCTCCTGAGCAGCAAATCTTGGCCAACCGTGTGCATGCAGTCATAAATTTTGTGAGAGTTTACCACAGCTGACCACGTTAGGAGTCTCGTCTGGTAATCTCAAGTTTGCCAACGACCGACAATAACTTTTGCTTTGACTGTGCATACATCAAAGCCTGTCTACTGGTATAAACATAACATACAACCCAGCCAGAGTTCCCCAGCTTTGGGAATAACAAGACTTTAATCGAAAATGTGATAAGTAAATGTTGGAAGTTAAAAAGAATCTAAGGTGAAGAAAATGAATCACTGCAAGGAGAATCGATTCGCAACTTACTTTAGCTTACAATGCCCAGCACAAGAAGCGTCAAACTGGTAAATAGATGGGTAGATAGATAGGTAGATAGACAGATAGATAGAAAGATAGAGACAATAATAGTAATAACCTTGACCGTGTATTTCCTTTTACATTGCTTCACTTAACTTCCCAAGTCCGAGTCCATTGATTGCCCCACCGTCGTAGGGAATCGAACCCGGGACTCCTCGGTCACGGCAGGGTCACTACCGCCTGGTCAACCTGGCCCTAGATAGAGATAGATAGATAGATAGATAGATAGATAGATAGATAGATAGATAGATAGATAGATAGATAGATAGATAGATAGAGAGACAGACAGACAGACAGACAGACAGACAGACAGACAGAACAAACTTCCGAAGCTTTGTCAAAGAGCGGAAAACCTCATCTTGAGAAACGGAAAGCTATTAGCAAGTCGCCATTTTCCAAACGCCGGAGACTAAATGAAGAATGCGTTGGTGTTTTGCGGCGAGTCAGGAAAGTTTGCTCTGAAGATTGTTTACAAGTTGATGAAACAGGAGAATCGGGGGAAGTGTTTCCGTCTCGGTAATGGGCGACGAAGCACCACGGCGATTTGTCAGAAAGAGACAAAAGTCGTCGCTCAAAGAAGTTGCCATCCATCTCAAAAGTCCCACATCGTCAGCAACCGATTCACTTCCATCCATTCATCATCGCCGGGGCACACAGTCCAATTTCTGCCAAGGGGTCCGTAGCGTAGTTTGTCGCATACTGTCGCACACGCACCGAAAAAGCGTCCAGAAAAGAGACTGAATCCTGTATGCAACACTACCCTCATCCATTACACATCGTAGCAGCGACCCCGGACTAGAAGTTGGCAGCTTGAAGAATAGCAACCATTATCGCTATTACTGAATCATACGCAAATGTGATTCATGCATATGAAAAAGACTCCCTCCCATGACTCAAGACTCGGAAGTATGAGACCAAGTATTACCTTCTTATGGGGGCTGGTTCAGAATCTTGTAATACTAAATACTATACTATGCACCATGTACAATACTATATATATTATACACTATATACTATGTACAGTCTAGAGTAATAAAATGGGGTTATGAATGGTGACTATAAACGATATAGACATTATATGAGAAGCACTTTTAGAGCGGCTACTAGGGAACCCCGATAACGTCCTGCATCAACCTTAAAGATACGACTCCTACACGATTAAGTAAAGTGAGTTGTTAGGGTGCTGCAGACTCCCATATGTTATAAGTTGTCTTGAACGAATATAGAACGATTCTGCTCAAGATACACTCGATAATACCAAGCCAACATAAAAATCAGCAAGTCGATGCTGCTGGATGACCTACTGCAAACCCGTTTGCCTGCTGGATTTGCGCGAATGTCAGTTGTTTCAGCAGTTCCTGTCTCCATAAGCATCCAGACTATGGAACCAAGCTGATTGAATTGCTGGTAAGCCTGCTAGAATGATTCCTCTTTACTTTTTTCGATCAAACTACTTCGCATATAAGCTTGCCCTGGAACCATTTAACTGAAAATTTTATTCAATTCGAGGAACCATTTGATTCAAAGATCCTCGGTGACTCATTTGTAGATTCGTTACTACAGTTTGCGATGAAATCTCCATAGCAGTGGTGCTACTTTTCTTAATACATACTCGTAGGCTCAGGCGCAGTAGTTTGGTATGATGAGCGGAATCGTTCCATTCGCACAAGACAAGAATCAACTATGCTAAATGCATGCTACAAGTTATCCCAAATAGCCTTGTCTGGGGCAATATTCACACACGGGCCCCCCAAGTTTCCGCTTTCTAACTTCCGTCGTGAACCAAGCAATCAGATTACAAAGTTTTGACGCAAACTTCTCAAAGTTTCTCAGACTCGCACAAGTTTCCAAGTATTGTCATATTGCGTTAGATTTGAGACTGTTGGGAATCATTCGATAAAAAATGCCACTAGAAGACGCTGACGCTATAGCCCCCCCCCCACCCCTCTGCACTGGCTGCCCTAGGTTAAAAAGACTCTCAAAGGAACGTTTTACCCAAGTAGCATCATTTCCCATGCGTGTAAGTTGGGCTCTTTATGATCCTGTGATAACATTCTCACGTTTTTTCCCGCTGAGAATACAACAATCACTTTTTAAAATTTCAATTAATTCATAATAGATGTATGATATAATATAATAACATACAAGAAATAATTCAATATTTCCATATAGAAAGTGTCACTTCTTAACTGAACGAGCACTAAATCCCAATCAGGAATCAATATTAAATTATAATAGCATTTGACTTTTTTTAGACATTCCTTTACAAATCGCTTTATAACTGCTTCCAGTAAAAAAGTACCACATACTTTTTCAATTCAGTTAATTGCCTGGCCGTGTAAGGTTACATGATTCATTCATTTACTTTGGCATAAAATACCAAGTCCCTAGCGATTACAACTTATGTCTATTTATAGGGAAACGGATCTGTCTGTTGTATCCAGACTCCCGGACTCATGATTCTATGGTTAAATAACTTAATGATTCAATGACTCAATAGCTCAATGACTAAATAATTCAATAACCCAATGACTCGATGACTCAATGACTGAATGACTCAGCGATTCAATGACTCAATGACTCAATGATTCACTAACCCAATGACTTGATGACTCAGTGACTGAATGACTCAGTGACTCAGTGACTCAATAACTCAATGATTCAATGACTTGGTGAATCAATGAATCAGCGAGTTCCTTGTGTTGAAGGCCTGTAGTCTTGGATTGTATACAATTGCTTAATAAATTTAAAGACAGATAATTGGCAAATGTAATACACCATGTAAGTACTTGTGTGTACCTTTAAACATAGATAGTATATATGCTGTTTTCAATACAGATATGTCATACGTGTGACATATACAGCGTATTAGAGAGAGAGATGCAACACACATTGTGTGCATGTATACTGTATATGCAAGGTTACGTACATGTCGATTCAGTTGTTAGTATACATTACATAATCTCTGATCCAAATGATATGATTCTCCGACCCATATAGTCTTGGCGTCCCTCTTTCTTGGCCAGATTCCCACCGGTATTATTTTCCCTCTATTTATCCGACACACACACACTAACATGCACAGACACACACGATAATCAGTAGAGTTGCATGCATACATTTGCTCAGTCTCCCCTACAAAACTCCCCCTGGCTGATCTTTTATGCATTCCTCGACTGAATGAAACTATTCACGAGCCAACAGATGCGGGTTCGCAACTCTCGTCAACCTTGCAGCTGGGTGCCTACAAATCGGTGTTAATCAAACTAAACGCAATTGTAGGGATAATAGGCAGCTAAAGACGGACTACAACAAAGCAGATTAGCTAATGAATGAATGAATTAATTGCTATGCTAATGGCTATGTAAATCACCGTAACTAACAGATTATCAAATCCCTGAAAGGCTCAAAGGGATACCATATATATATTGTTAGTTTACTAAGCAAGTTAGTAGATTACTAGGTGTATCAGAACCCTTATTACTGCTTAAACTAGCTAACTATCCAGCTACTGGACTAGATTTGCACAGTTTAATGCTATAACTTCCGAATTAAGCTAGCGATAAGCTGCTAGACAAGCTAGTGGTCGACAGACACTGAACTTGTCAATAGCTAAATCAAGTCGCTATATCTTTGGCCGTTTAAGTAGCAAATCACCTTTCCCAACTAGTTAAATACATGAATTAGTCAGCAAGGTTAATTAGGTTGACTTAAGTATAGAAACGCTTACTTAAATGACAAATGTAGCAAAATCACTTTGCTAACTAGTAGCTAAAGTAGCTAAAACAAGGACTTGGATTAGCTAGATTAAGTACATAGATAAACAGATTCATAGAAGGGCTACTGAACAACTATATGCTAGCCGAACCAACTGGCATTGCTCACTATCATGGCTAATAATTTACTAAACCAGTTAACTAGCAAGCTAGCTGCTAAATGATATAAATGGTAATGTACTTAACACATAAAGGATTGGCTATACAGGCTACTGTACAGTCTAGAGACAAAAATGGGTTCTGAATGGTATGAAATTATGTAACTCCTTAACTTTATAATTTTATTGTGGCAAAACTATTAAGCCGATTAGAATGAAACTTTACAGCTGGGTAAAGCATTGCCAGTTCTATATCCAGTATTTTTTTGGCTGCTATATCTTTGAAAACTTGGACTCCATAAGCGATAAACGTTGCTGCAACTATTCTACTATTTCTTAATTTTATGTACTTATTTTTAAATTCTGATATCGATGCTGTTAAGCTGGCTTCTTCTAGCATAGCATCCTCATTTGGAAGCGATTGCTCATCAGGCGGACTTCCGTCGCCGGGTCTTCATATATAAACCCTGGTGCACACGAGGGCCTCTTTTGCCCATTTTTGCAGCAGGGAGAAAGAGCATCCTCATTAACTCTGTGCACCGTTGCAGACCCTTTTTTTCCTCCCTCCCCGCCATTCCTTACGGGGGACGCTGGGCTGATAGAAATATAAATGTTTTTTGTGCTCGACAAAGCGCAAACTGGGAGATAAGACTCTTTTATGGAGCTTGTCCTCGCTTTTGTATACATCAGTATATGTACATCGTCAACCCATATGTGTGTTTACAACATAATTAATAGTTGTTCCGGCTGCCCTTTTTGTGTTTAGCTGAACACGAGATATATTCATTTCATTCTACGGAGATAATTGATTAATTAAGGGCTTTTCCGTAACACTGCGTGGGGGGTGCAACGCGAAACCCAATCGACTGTGATCCTGATTGCTTACCACGCCCTTTACAAGAACTATTGCTGTGCAGAGGGGCTAAAATATCCCCTTTAGTGGTCCCTTGCTGATTCCCTCAATGCTTTTAATCCAATTCATTTAAGAGCCGTGGTATTTTAATTGATTTTCTTGCTGCTTTAATTAATTAAGATACGTCTATGAGAGATGGAAGTCGATATCTCAGTAACAGGAAGGATCGCTGAAAGAGTGTGATGGATCAGAAGCTTTTTATCTCGAGTGTATCTTCTATCCGTAGCCTGTCTCTGTACAGGAATGCGACTGAATAAACAGCTTAGAAGTGCTGAATTCGGCGATGAAATATGACAGTAGTAGATTAGTAAGGTTTACATGACCTTTAGTCTGTCTATACGGACAGGTATAAAACACTAATAACTTCCAAACGTTTAAAGATATAACTACCCAAAAAATACTGGGTGCAGACCTGGTAATATTTAATCAACTCCTAAAGTTTCGGTAAAATTGGTCTGTTAGTTTAGCCTAAATAAAATCCTAAACGTTAGAAAGTCCGCCATTTAGGACCCCTTCCCGCCCCCCCTAGACTGTACTAATTGAGCAGTTTTCTTAGATTAGCTAGGAAATAGTTTTAAAAAGTAGTTTAGTGTAATTTGGAATGCTAGTAGGGAAAACTGAATCTAAAATATTAACAAGGGAACAATATAAGTTTTATTACGAAGCAACTGAACAGCAATTCGGAGTTTAATTTCGCTTTCTGTATAGTCTATTAATATAAAAGACACGGATGACTGTAGTTAATGTCAATTAGGTTATTCATATTTATACTCGTTGTTGAATTCAAGAGGAAAAATTATTTTTTCTTTAGTAACGCTTATATGAATCGAGGGACAAGATTGTCATTCAATTCGAGATCACATAGTTTAAAAGTTTCCCATGTAAACTATTTATCAAGCTTTAGGTAGCCGTTCCCATCCCGTTCCCATCCGTCCCCATCTATCTATCTATCTATCTATCTATCTATCTATCTATCTATCTATCTATCTATATCTATCTATCTATCATCTATCTATCCATCTATCTATCTATCGATCTATCCTTCTGTCTATCCTTCAATCGACCTATCCTTCTATCTATATATCTATCTAGCTGTCTATCTATCTATGTATTTATCCATCCATTCATAAATCTATGCTGTTATTTGCCTATCCATCCATTCATACAAATACTTCTGTACTTATTAAATACAAAATTCTCGTTTCTTATCAATCATATAACAATTCATTAAAATTTAGTTCCCTTCACTTCCTATAACCTTTAAAGCAATCAGCCCTTTGTCTAAAGCAGGAAATCCATTGCTCTTTCCATCGCTTCTATCCTTAATTTGTTACCAGCTTTCGCAGAGGCAGCATCATCACCAGAAAGTATCTAAGAGACAGGGAAAAGCGCGGGACCAAATGGGTTGCTAAATGAAATATTAAGAACAATGGGGGGCCAAATGGCTCTCAGTCGTACAAAACGCCAAAGTGCACAAAGGGACCGTATAACTTGTGAACTTTTGGCAAGTCTCACCGTAGCATACATCGGGATAAACTCGTGTAAGTGGAAACAACGGGCGGGCGTGAAAATCTATCGCCGATGTACAGCCTCTAGCCGCAGGGGCGAGGAGCATCGCTTCGGTGTTGGTCGTAGATCTATTGTCAGTTTTTTCCGCACCGTCGATTTGGATTTTCCTTTTCACGAGTTTGTGTGTGTGTGTGTGAAGGGGGTAGTTGCCACCTCGGCGAGGAGAACCGCGCGCTGCTGGCAATAACTTGTCAGCTGATTTATGAACGACTTGCCGCCGACTTGGATATATCGACCGAGTCACACTCAAACAACTACGACATACTTCACAACCATTTCTCTCTCTTTTTTACCTTCTTGTTTCTCGTTCTTTCCCGGCCCTTTTACCACTTTTATTTTTTCTAGCTCTTGCTTTTTAGCTATATTCGCGGGTTCCAATAAAGTGTAAGCGTTACTTGTATACAGCTTGAGATTTTACTGTAGTCAAACTAATGTTCATAAAATTACACAGATTTAAAGTAAGGTTCTTCAATTATCTCTTTACCTTGGTCTAATTTTTCTTTGTTATAGAGTTGCAAGTTTTTAAGATACAAGGGGAAAACTGAAACGACTTGATATACAGTACATCGGATATATTTAAGCGTCGGTTCTATATACTTTGGAATTTTATTTCGGATGAACTAATGGCCTGAAATTAATGAAAATTTGAGATCAGATTAATCAATAGTCCGTTAATTTTCAGGTAATTTTTCTCTGTTACACAGTGGTAACTTTTCAAGTTACAGGCGAAAGACTGAACCCACTTATTCTGTTCATGTATACCGTTACTTCAGTCAGTTCATACATCACAGTCAGTTCTGTTAACTTTGGAATTTTATTTCGGATGAACTAACGGCCCGAATCTAGTGAAAATTTAAAGTAGGATTAATCAATAGTCTGTTAATTTTCAGTTAAATTTTCTTTGTTATACAGTGGTAACTTTTTAAGTTACAAGCGAAAGACTTACTACCACTTATTCTGTTGATGTACACCTCTGCTTCTATGTGTTGAAATATGAAAAGAAACCGTAACTGCATAAAAGGAAAATAAAAAAAAGCGCATAGAGAGAGAGAAAGAGAGAAATGAGGAAGAGAGACAAAAGGCAAGTGATATAGCGACGGTTTACTTATCTTAAACGAACACTGGCACTATTTGTTAAAGGAAAGGAACTCGACAGCGGTGCAATATCGTTCATTGTTTACAGTTGAGCTGACTGTTACACGGTTATGTGTTTTTCTTTCCCCGGTTTGGGAAACATACGCTTATTTCTTGTCATAATTTCTAGCTAGCACACTAACATGACTCAGCTGAACTATACATGGGTTGCAATTGTATCTACTGAAAAAATTCTACATAAAACTGTTATCTGAAGATTTAAATATCATTTTTTGAAATTAACTTAACTACAATAGTTAGTAATGTATAAGAATTATATTATATGGGATAAGACTATCTTCCGCGTTTCTCTCGTAGCTCGCCGGTTGTAGTTTGGAAACACCCCTGGAAGCCAGGGTCCCACAAGATAGTCTGGGATGCAGCGTTGCCATATTTCCAGTTTTTTAAACACAGTACCAAATTGTATTACTTCATTACTTATACGATTCATATACCCGTTATTACATCATTTAAATTCCTTACTAATTCACAACTTCACAGTCAGTATATCGCCGTTATTGTATCCTTTTCTGGTTACAATAGTAGAATACAGATTCAAAGATCTCAAATTCAAACTTTAAACACTGGAATTTCAACGTACACTAAATGAGCATGGTTTAGTCTTGATGAAGAAAAAAATTACGAAATTTCAACTTGTCGTAAAAGACAAAGTTTTTGTTAATCAAGGTTCCTTGACTCGACTTAATCCCCTGACAACTTGATGCTTTTCCGCGTGTTTGCCAGCGGAGTATTTCGATATGCACACGGGCGCCCCCATCATAAAAGAGAATAGCGCGAACAAGTAAAAAAAGAAAAGGGGAGGGGGAACCAGGGTAAAGAAGACGACGAAGAAGAAGGTTTCATTGAGCAATTAAATCTTGCAGTGGGCGTCGAGTTTTGTTCCGCAGTTTCGCTCTTGAAGAGGTTGTAAAACTCGTCATTTGCTTTTTGCAAACAGGATTCGCCCAGCGCCCGCGTCATCTGCTAGAAAGAAATTGACTGGTGAACCTCACTGGAAGAAGCGCCAAATCAAATGGAAGAGTTTGGCTGACGTCGACATGCTATCCAACCCCGCTCAGTCGATTAAAAAATAAATAAATAAGTAAATAATTAAATAAAAATTGTAACATAGTGAATTCTTAGTCTTTAATTCAAGCCAGTCCAGTATTATTCTTTTTAAATACTTTAAGACGTGGATAATACTCTGATATTACCGCCCCCCGCCCGCGCGGAAAATCAATACGCACAAATATAAAGCGCATCTCTGTAAAACTTAACTTTATTACAGTCAAATTAGTTTTTTAAACCTGTTTTTGAATTAAAATCTAATTTTTGGTTATAATTCAATATATTTTTTTAATTTATTAATGATATTTTATAGTTTATTAGTTGAATATAAGAATAATGTAGTTGTCTGTCGCACCGTTAGGTGGCGCTTAAACAGTGGTTTTTTAATCTAATTGTTAACACGATTAGATGTTATTCGACGTTAGAAATGTCTTAATTAATAACGTAATTGCAGTAAGTATGTTTAAAGACATATGGCTTTTTACTTGCTTTGTCTACCCTGGTTATCGGTACTTTAGTTATCTGCTCTCTGGCTAGATGGCGCCGGAAAGTGAACAAAAACAACAACGGCCTAAGAAGGGAGTTCTCTCCTCTCCGCTCAACATTTCAGTGAAGTAATAAATAAAAACTGCTTTTTATCGGTACATGTAATGAACTCTCTAAATATCGCATTAGTTACAAGTCCTAAATTGTTTGAAATAAAATTAAAATGGTTTGTTTAATATTTAGGTAAACACAGGTTAGGTGAAGGTAGCAGAGATGTCCGTCTCTGCTAACCAACTCTTGGAGGACGTTAAGCGCTTGGCAGGACGACTCAAAGATCACGATTCCTCAGCCGATTTGCTAATTTCCGAGGCGCAGGCAATGTTTCGACAGATAGATGCAATGAAAGAGGTAAACGTTGATCTGAGGGCGGACGACGAAACCGTCTGAGTCTCGATTTTAGTTTCAGGAGGAGCTTGTTGAGCTGAACGCGGCGGCCAACCAGCGACCTCACGCGGCGCTCGTCATGAGCATACAGCAGGAGAATCGCCAGTTGCGGGACCTGCAGACAGAGAACAAGGAACTCAAGTCGGCGCTGGAGGAGAACCAGAACGCGTTGGAGTTGATCATGTCCAAGTATCGCCAGCAGATCAGCCGTCTGCTGGAGGTCGGGCACGCGGAGAAGTCGATGGCCAGCCTGAACTTCAACTCGCAGAAACTGGTCGAGCAGGCGGACAGGATCGGGGACATGATTGCCGTCATGGAGCGGGCGGCGAAGCTCGACGACGAGTTCAGTCACAAGGAAGCCGAACTGTTTTCAAAAATCAACACGGAAAACAAAGTAAAGATAAGAATTACGTAATATATTTTATTACTAGAATATCTATGTACATTGAATTCTATAGGTTTAAAGATATAATAATATCTGTCTAACACTCCATATTTTTCAGCATATCTATTATTTATTATTGAATTTTAATAAATAACTAATGAAATTATCCATCAAGGGTCTGCGGGAAGTCTTGCAAGTGGCCGCTCGGAACGGATCAGCCGCGGTGGACCTCCTCTCCGTCACGGAGGAAAAGCAGGTCCAGACGGAAGACGCCACGTGATTCTCCCCGCCATTTTCGTCTTCTACTTTTGCCATAAAACATTTTAAATTATTATTATAAAAATATCAAAATCTCATGGTAACAACACACCGTTTTCGTTTGTTAAATCAAGTATCAGTCCGATGTTTTTTAATTCTTTCGTAAGCATCCCATTTCGATATCAACAGTATGAATAAAGGTCTTGTATATTTATATCTTATATCATGTAATATATTATTATTATTATTAAATAATGAAGATGTAAATAACAACTTCGTAATTCACTTATTAAATATTAAATTTTACCACTTCATTAAAAGTATCGAATATAAACGATAATAAAAATAGAAATAAGAATTAAACAGTTTAATTTCTTTCGTATCATTTGGTACCTCTGCAGGCAAGGGGAGAGAAAAGAATAACAGTTCACCATGGCGACTGGTTTGAAGTGGGTCAAACCAATATCGTCGCCTCGTATTGATGTCAATTGGAAGCCCCCAACAAAAAATAAATCGACACGTAGACCTGTAACCTAATAAGACGAGGAACATTTCTTTTGAAAAGCCTCTCTTATTCGTTTCCTTCTACATTTGACCGAGTAGCTGGAGATTGAGTTGAACCCGCTATTCCCTTTGAAGTTGAAGAGAATGTAACACTCTGGTGTGCGGGGTGATAATATTCTCGAGGTAAAAATAAGAATTCTTTGTCTGGTTTTTAAAATGAAACCGCAGCAATCAATAGAATTCGTGTAACTTAAAAGGCTGAATTTCTAAAAGAATATAGGGAAACAGGAACATTAGTAATCTTTTAAACTATTTCTAGCATCGCTTAGATTATATTAGACTAATATACATTAAAGATTATTATTATTTTTGTTTGATCGTAAATTAGAAAAGTAATATTACTTGATGGTATTTTAAAAAATAGCTGAATTTAACATTGCGTCGCTTTATTTCTCTAGCTAAGGCATGTGTTCACTTCGGAAATCATTCGTTTTTCCTGCTGGATAAACGTTTCTATTTGAATAACTGGAAGGAGGAAAAAACTAGGGTAAATGTTAACTACTAAGAAGGAGATCATCTTGTCTGCGTCTCAGTTGACGCACGCACACCCAAACGCCGCCCGAGAGTATCAGCAGCGCCGGTAGCCCCAGTCCTACGGCTACGACGAGCAGCACCATTCCTGACAATTCATCTGCAGCCGGTCTATTGGGGAAATGAAAATTACAGCGGTTATTTAATTAATCCGTAACTAATTTTATTGTATTATTTGAATTATTTATTATGAAATTCTTATTGATGATTTATCGCTGAAAATCTCAGTCTTGATATTTTTATTAACTGGTAATTAATTGACTAATTAAAATGAATAATTTATGATAAATTCGTCATTTTTTATGAATTTATTATTAATTGCTATTATTTGTCATGCCATTGTTGATTATACAATGACGCGGATAACGATATATTTTAATATCAATTATCAAACTTTAAGGTTTAACCTGTTTGTAATCCGTAACTTGGTACAATTATTATTAAATTATTATTATTGATTTCTTTAACTTAAAGTTCATGACTTTAAATCCCCATTTTGAATGTTTAATCTAACCCCGAAAATACTGATTGATTCTTTAACTTAATTATTCAAATTAAATTTAATAGTAGTTTCAATAAATCTGTCTAATTCAATTCATGTTTTATTGGGTTTCTATACCTGCCGTATCCCATGATTAAGGTCCACGCCGTATAATTCGACCCTCGATAGAACCCATCGCCCTGGCTGCCGAACGTGATATTCAAGGCCACGCTAGCAGCTTGCATTTCGTCAAAACCCAATCCAATCCAGCCGACCAACGAATTATTCAGATTTAACTCGCCGACGCGTACAGGCCTCAGGTGACCGTGTCCTAACCCTGTTGAATCGCTAATATCGCGGACCGCTGATGTATAAGCGATGGGCCTCCACTGGAAAAAATGGTCCCGTGACGGGGAGGTTAACTCGACCAGTTTGAAGACGCCCGGCGTGTACTCATCGTCGAGGCTCTTGGTCTCGTCCAGTCGGAAATCTCCCGTCGCGTTCTCCATGACCACATTCACCAGCTCGACGGCCAGTCGGGCGTTCATGTATCCGTGGACTGTCTCGACGTGGTCGAAGACGAAGTCGACCTGCGTCGAGTTCTCAGTGTGCACCAAGTGAGGCAGATTGTCGCTCCTCTCATGTTTCCCGTAGGCGCTCAACTAAAGGAATTAATCTAGATTAAGTTTAAGTTTAAATATAGCTGACTGAAAAAACGCACGGTAATCTGAAAGTTTGTCGTCGGTTCGATCCCTGTTCCATTGAAGGCCTTAGCGTGAAAAACTGCCGTCGCCGAAGAGTTTGTCTCTGTTGAAAGTTCGGGTAAAAGTTGCCACTCCAGATACTCGGGGTTAAAGGTCGTCAGTTCCCTGAAGTCGGGATCGTTAGGAAGGACGCCAGTATCATTGACGTCGTTGAACTCAATCAACTGTGCGGCACGCCAAAAAACACAGCCATTAAAACCCGAAAAAATGGTTCATGTCATTACTGTATCACCTTTGTGAGGCAGACGGCAGAGAAGTATTGAGGTTTCTCGCTAAACGTGAAACTACTGTTTTGACTTCCGTTGAGATACGCCTCCCACTTTATCGTCAGGACAGTATTTTGTGTTGTTTTGGCGTAGTAGAATGTGGGTACACCTTCGAACGACCAGAGATGGTGTATCGCGTCCTCTGGTCCCGTTGCAATCACGTGAACAATGGTTAGGTTGCTGCAGGCTGTTAAATTACACCCGGGATTCACTTGCATCATTACCTAGAATTAGGAAAAAGTAGTCCATTATATTTAAAGTTAAATGATTCTATTAAAAAATTAAAATCATAAATTAAATTCATGTTATAATTATTTTTAAGAACCGTTTCGTTTATTGCAAGATAATTCAGTTAATATTATTGAGTGTTTCAGAAAAATTATATTCATGATTAATGTACATGGCGCTCAATGCCGGGCTCTGCTTCTGTTCTCCACAGCCAGAAATTAGCGCTGGTTAACTGAATATCATATACAGAAATTAATAACAAGGTAAACAATAAGCAGCAACTGTTTGGTGACATCTTCGTTTCTGCGTTTATTGTTTGTTTGTTCGCAGAACATTCAACCGGGGAAGGGACGCCCCTTTTGAAAGGTTGTGGATAAACAGTCTCCGTTTAAGATTATATATTCCCGCATTGCACTAATCTTTCAATTACAAAACGTTGCTTTATAGATTATATATTTAAATCTGAATGTAATATATTTTAAATTTTTATAGTTTAACTGAATATTGAAAGTGATAACATATTTAAATTTGGATAGATTATTTATATTTATATATTTCAATATATGATCTCTGTTTATAAAAACATAATTTTCTAAATAAATAGTTAAATGTGTTTTAAATATTAATTTAATACTTTAACCTATAATTTCAAATCCAGGTCATAAAAATAACGTGTTTTCTCTTCTTATATAATTAAATTATATTATGTTAATATTACTATTTTTTAACTCTTTTTATATCAATTAAAGCGGCTTTAATTATATTTTACTCAGAGTTATTATTACTATTCATAATTTGAAAATAGTTATCTAAAACAAAAACGGACGGATCCTGCGGTTATTTTATATCTAAGTAGAAGGTTACTGTTTAGCCTAACCCTAACCCTTATGTCTGTTTTGCTTTTGATGTTGACATTTATTCCTGTCCGTTGTTTTTGTCCTGTCGCACCCATTAAGTTAAGCCAAATCAAGAAGAGAAATGCCAATAAGCATACGAATAGTTTCAGGTTCCTCGACAACGAGAAGTTCATCGTCATCTCCGAGAGTCAAAGATAAAAACTACATCGCAGCATTTTTCCACATGTTAACCGTCGCCCTTCTCTGTACATCTCTTGCCCAGCCCTCTTGGTTCCTCTTGACCAGCCACAGCGCTGATTCCAGTCATCTCTGCCCCAAGCATTTGACTCTCAACGAATTTTTCGACTTTGGCTATTTCGAGACGCACCACCCGTCAGGAAACTTAAACGAGACGAAGAATTCGCCTACCTTCTCTATGCAGTATCATTCGATGTTCGGAAGTATTGTCCAGCCATCTTATTGAATTTCTAGGTCGGTATTCACGTTTCATGTTGGTGTTTTTTTTTAAGCTCTCGACTGCCTTACGCCCACCGTCGTGAACATCATGAAGATAATCCTGATGCTGGATATTCTCGGCGCGGTATTGTCGTTCTTCGCCTTCCTGATGGACGTCGTGGGGACCAAAAACGGGGTTCTCTTCTGTGTTAGGTCGAACGGTCTATTGAGCATCGTCACAAGTAATATGTAATTTAGATATAATAAGATGCCAAGAATTAATTATGTCTTTCTATGCAACTATATATATAGGGTCTAAGTAATCTATAAAATAATGAACCATAGAATGTAATAATTCACTAAGTTATATCATAATAAATAGTTAACGAAAAAATTTGACGCGATACTCTTTCTGCAGTACTACTGTGTTCGGCGGTCGTCGGACTCGCGTACTACACGACGGTTCTCATCGAGAAGGAGAACCGGGCCAGACTCATCGAAGTCAGTTATGATTTAGGTTTTTACACTCTTGCTGCAGCAGGTAATTGACCTAAAATAGTTAAAAACTCTATCAGTGAAAGATGAATTTGATAAACCAGGCCTGACGTCACTGTTGGCGACCGCGTCGAGCCTGTTCCGCAGAAACCTGGCGCTTCCCCGGCCGAGGTCCCGCAGGAGGTCCCGCTCCAGGTCCCGTTCCCGCGAAAGCCGGCTGATGCTGGTGGAAAGCACGGAAGCCGCCCCTGTCGGCGGGAACTACGAGGCTCCCCCGCCGTACGCCCCGTGAAGAGTCTCCGCGGCAATGTCGTTGCTGCATCGAGATAGTGCTATGACGTCTTTCTTCTGTTTTCTTTTCAAACTTAACCGTTTTATTCAGACGTATTGATTGTATTCTTATTTCTATGGTGCGTTGTAAATTTAACCTTGTCATGATCTGATCTGTGTTTTAGACACTTTTGAAAAACTTCAAAAAAAACAACAGCAAATATACTTAATGACTTTTGACAACTTTGAAGGAAATGGAAACGACTTGACAACCAAAGAAACATGTTAATATCCCCAATAAGAACTAAAAAGGGAACATGAAGTTAGAACCAGTGGGAAAAAAGGGAGAAAAACAGCTGCCGGCCATTTGTGACTGCTGCACTAATGAGCGAAGCAGCAGCAGCCACTGGTAATTCTTATAATACCGTGTTTTCAACAGATATATCCTTCATTAGTGACTAATTACGTGTTACGACGGTCGAGTATCTAAAGAAAAGCGTCTGTCTGTACCTTCTTTTTTTTGCAAAAACAAGTCCATGGGGAAATAATTTGCGAAAAAATTAAAATGTAGTGAAAAAAGATTGAAGTCTGCTTGCTTGTTATACAGGGTCGCTGGGTTCTCGGAGAGGAAGGTTTCTGAAGCGAGCGATTCTGGGAAAATGCGGATTGTTTTATAGTTTTCCCTGTAAACAGCGACATCGTTAGCGTGTCCTTAATTAGAAACTGGCGAAGGGATGTGTTTACCTCTGGAAATACAAAGCAAGAGAGCCTGTTAAAGTTCACGTCGCTTGCGTTGCTGAAGAGACCCTCGTTACACGCATCCGGATTGCACCCCCCCCCCTTAACCGAGGTATACGAGGGTGCGGAGAGCTGAATTGATAGATATTTATCTAGATGGGTGGTTTGTTGGATAGATAGACCGATAGTCGGATGAATGGATAGATTGATAGATAGGTGGACTGTAGGTAGGCGAATCGATGAATATATGGAATAGACCAGTAGATAGCCATATAACTAAAAAAAAAACAAAAAAGTTTAGGTACACTGATAGATGTACATGATGTGTAGGCAGAGCGAAAATAGATTTATAGATAGAATGATAAAAGATAGAGTAATAGGTAGACAAGTATGTAGGTATAAAGACGGTTATAAATAGATCTATAATCGCATATTGATAGATAAACAGACAGACGAATTGATAGGCGGACAGATAAATAAATAGATAGATAGATAAATAGACAGATAAATGAATAGGTAGATAGACATATAGCTAGGTAGCTAGATAAATATATATTTAGATAGGTAAATAGACATACTAGATAAACATATAGCTTGATAGGTAGATAGATATATGGATAGATATAAAAAGATAGATAGGTAGATATATAGACAGACAGACAAATAGATAGATAGGTAATAGATAGATAGATAGATAGATAGATAGATAGATAGATCGATAGATAGATAGTATATAGATAGATAGACAGATAGATATAGACAGATAGACAGACAGATAGATAGATAGATAGATAAAGATAAAGATCGATAGATAAAACATAGTACTACCCTCACCGAGGAATAGTTTGTCTCCATTGCTTTCTTTTCTGCACCACAGTACAGTACTT
>JAIQCU010001180.1:0-25844 GCA_022114935.1 Leptestheria dahalacensis | reverse complement strand
GATTGACAATCTGTATCCGGTCCTGTGTGGTGTAATGTCTTGAGGGTTCAAATTGGAAGCACCACGACTCTTCTGTTTGGATATAGTCTCGCTTTGCAAAGGGGATATTGAGAATTCTCTTGTACAAGTGCACGAACGATTAGAATTTGT
This sequence comes from Leptestheria dahalacensis, assembly GCA_022114935.1. Taxonomy (NCBI): domain Eukaryota; kingdom Metazoa; phylum Arthropoda; class Branchiopoda; order Diplostraca; family Leptestheriidae; genus Leptestheria; species Leptestheria dahalacensis. Next base: position 25,694 of record JAIQCU010001180.1, on the reverse strand, counting down.
ACTCTGGTAGTCTTACCTCCAAAGCTGAACTGTCTGCCTTGTGTTGACAACTGTGCAGTTGAAGGGCCGATGTATTTCTGTCTTTTGTTCGGTGTTGTTTACTTGGTTATCCATTTTCTGTTTATCTTGAATTTTGTAATTTTTATTTTTGTCCTTTCTTTATTTTTTATTTTTTTTTATTATCTGACTTTGAATTTATTTGTTTGTTTGTTTAAAAAAAAGTTATATCTCGTTATTGTTTTAATGTTTAGATAATTCTCTATTTTTGTGCTTCGCTGCTGACGTCTGGTCAGTCGTGTAAAAGTTAATGATTAGTATTGGTAGATCCCAGCTGCGGCGCCTGAGCCAGTTGGACTCGTCGTGGCTAACCAACTCGTCGAATGGACTGCAGGGTCATGCCCATCCAGCCTGGCTTCACTTGTACATGGCAACGTGTAAACTGCTCCACTTGACTGTGGCGCTTCCGGCGACCCGGCTACCTCAGTTTCAGATGTAAGCAGGAATTTGCACATTTGAATTGCGTATCCGGATGGTTGGAAATTGGGTTGTTTGCAGGTACCGCTGGGCTTTCGTCGGAGACGCTGCTACCTGGTATCACAACAGCAACGACGCCCTCGGTGAACGCTCGAGACGGGCCCAGTTGAATGCTGCTTTCGTTCCTTATGTGACGAGGATTTGCCGAATTTTAAAAACAAAGGTAATTTATTCTATTTCATATTATATTTTGATATATCTTGGCTTTTAGTAAACACGAGTTAAGGTTTATTTGTTTTTGATAATATTTCATCTTCCCTGTATTTGTCTCGTGCAGGTCGAGTCGGCAGGCATACCGGAGCCCAAACTTGGCCGTTCACTGCATTCCGTTAAAACCATTTCGGATCTGTACCCTCTGTTTGCTCAGCTGGAGATGCGCAAGTCACTCTGGGGTTCGGTAGGCAATCAACAGACTGAATCGGACATCATTCAACGAGTCGACGCGTCGTTTTACGACGACTTTCTCGAGCCTGTGCCGTCAAACTGAACACTTCGCGTATCTTTTTCTTCCGCATCACCTTACAAAGGATGTACTAGACCCGCTGCACATTGGCTATACTATCTCTCGACAGCGGTTTGGTTTTTCGATCTTAGTATAATTTTTAACCGACTAGTCTTTTTCTTGAATCGACCGTAGTCACCTTCGTTACTACTATTAAATTGATAAACTTTAATTGATTGAAAGTTCTTTACCGTCCTGTTGGTTGTTTGAGAAGATAATTTAAAAGTGCCTTGCAGTTTCAAATAAAATAGCTCTACTATGGTATGTGGTTTCGGACAGACGTTATTTTAAATTATTATGATTATAATTTTGATGAAAATAGGTTTGTGGTAGTAAACATATGGCACAGCGAATAATCTATTTGTCATGATCGTTCTTATATTAAAGCATCAAATGGGTTTACATTACAAGAAAAAATCAAAAACAGATCACCTTTTTTTTTTGGGGGGGGGGAGGTCGAATTGAAGGGTAGAAAAAAACCGGAGAAGTGAAACATAAACAGACGAGCTTACAACTCTTGTACGCGTATGAGCAATGCCTGCAGACATGCTGTGCCTCTTTCTTTCGTGTACCAGATGATATTGTCCTCGTTGGAGTTTAGCTGCGGGGTCGACGATGGAGTGGAGTCTTCCGCTGGAGAAGAACCGGCCGCGCTGGATAAGCGACGCACTTTGTACGAGCCGGGCTGCACTAGGATCTGCACCAAGACTTGCCCTTGCAGTGTTTTCTATTACGACATAAAATGGAGATGCGTAAAATTTCATTCAATCACAATTCTTTTATTTTGAATTCATATTAAAAAGTAACGGTTAATTAATATGTATCCTCAACTATCGCAAAAAACTTCAAATTTCAGATACTCAAGCGAAATCAATAATCTATCCACTTTTTAGTACTTCGCCCGAAGCCAGGGTAGTTCGATATCCTATTTTCTTGGTACTAGTACGACTGTTACAATATATTGATAAGAGCCTTTTGATATCGATTTCCTAATCGATACTCGATACAAGTAACCCTGGATATCATGGAAACTTGAACATTATGGAAAATCTGAATATCGAATTCCTTAGCAGTATTCAACATTCTATATTGGAATGCTCAGAATATCGATATAATGATAGTGATACAAGGTTATATCGATAATTGGACGGATAAAACAGATAAGACCTACGAAGCGCCCGCAATTAGGTTACACTTACATTCGCTCTCTCGTCGCGGATTGGAACCAAAGGTGATTGGCCTGCTGCTGGAGGTATCGTGGGTGAGAATAGCAGTTGGTAACCTTCAGAATCGCCATCACAGTCCTTACTACCCCGTGCAGTTCTGACCTTCTGCCACACGGGTAGGTCGGGCGACAGCAACTGCCCTTCATCTAGGATCCTCCTCACCGCCGATACCTTGGTTCCGTGAAAGGCAGTTTGCCATTTCTCGTTGCTGATATTCTCGCTGACGGAATTGAATTTCCTCGGACGCAACGAAAGGCGATACCAATCCTTGAGACCAGGATCGGGGCTTTTCGTCACATTCGAGGTAGTCAGGAGGCAGCTGGCACAGTAGCAAGAGCTCCTCTGCAGATCAAAATATGCTAGCGGTAAGCCTATCATACTGATGAATCTCAAACAGGCTTCCTTGTAAGCGCAGTTCTTTTTGGTCGTTTGCATTTCGCTGTTTTTCTCGGTGAAACTGCGCTCCAGGGAAGCTTTCTCCTCGACCGGCTGACTGCTTAGCCGCACGGCGGAACACGCGACCTGCTCACACTGACCGTAAAGGTCAACGACGGCATGATAGGGTAATGTTGACCCCACTTGAGCAACGACACCCTGGTCGACTCCATCGATGAATACATGGAAGTGGCCTTCCTCGCTGACAGCGACTCCCACAGTCTGCCCTGTGCTAACATCGTCGAGATTAAAGTTCAGGGTGCCGACTTTGTTCCCGGCCTGGTAGAGGCTATTTCCACTGACCATCCAAGTCAATTTCTTCATTGACAGGGCGCTCATTGGAGGTGACAGCTTCTCCGGTTTCTGCCCTGTGACGCCCACCATCAGCGATCCGCTCCAGTGCGTGTTCAGCTGTTCTACTTTCACCTGGAACGCTACACCTGGAGAAAGTGGCTCCTTGGAGAAGACCAGACCTTGGTTGTAACTCGCGGACCTGTGCGCCGATAAGCCGGCGCATTTCATGACGACATTCCTGCCGTGATTCTCGTGAAAGCGGTTATTGGCCGTCTGACCGAATCTGCTGCTCAAAGCAGCGTTGATTCCCTGCATGGCTTCCCGTAAAGCCAACTGGGAGAGGGACACGGGCAGGGGTAGTGCTCCAGCAGGAGAGGCTAACGACTCTGGCAGGGAAGCTGGAGGCCACGAGTAACTGTTGACGGAAACTGACTGGACAGCAGCAGCGATATCGACGACAACGAACGTGTTACGAGGAATGCCGCTAACAGGATTACAGCAATCCTGGCCATTGATAAGGAACTTGACCAACCCATCGGCAGCCCTCCGTACTCCAATGACATCTCCGATATCGAGACCTTCCAGGTTAATGTTGAGATGAGCTGAAGCAGCTTTATTGTGAAAAAGCTGGGCTCCGCATAAAAACCACGTGTCAGCTTCCAAGGATCGAATCGAATTCGGCATCTGTTTCAGTTCAGCAGGATGGGCTGTCGTCAGCCCCAGTGCTAGAGATCCTGCCCAATGAGCAGCTACGGTTTCAATCTTGATTTCAAACGTCTCTTCAGCAGCTAAGTAGGAGCTGCTGAAAACTAGACCGTTTTCAAAATCAGCAGGATCCCTCTTGGCCAATCGCGAACATCTACTGATGGTGACGCTCTTTCCGCACTGTTCGGCCAACTTATGCAGCGTTCTGGCGTGCGTTCCTGGAACAAGACTAGCTGCTGTCTGGGAAGACAGGAGCGATCCTTCGGGGCTGGCTATACTGGCAATGGCAAGACCAAACGGGAAAATGGGTCGGTGAGCGATGGAAACTTGGGCGCACTGGCCGTAAAGGTCAATGACTGCATACACCTCTTCTGGAATACTGGTGCACGCTTGGCCGCGATCCTCACCGTTGAGATAATAATGGAGTGAACCGTCTTCGTGACGAAGTAAACCCACCCGGCAGTTCTCAGTCAGCGAGTCCAGGTCTAACGCGTAACCGTTTCGGACAATTGTTCCATCCTTGTGTTGCAACATAGAATTGACAAAAAGATTAATCAAGCTGAATTGAAAACATTAAAATCACACATAGTTAATTTAGATCTAATGCCCTGTAGCTGTAAACGGCCAGACTCCAACCTATCATCACTTTATCTATCTATTTATCTATCTATCTTTCTATCTATCTACCTATCTATCGATCTAACTATCTATCTACTTGTCTACCGAATAACACTGTAAGTGTACAGTCCATCTATCTATCTGTATTTCTGTATATCTATCTAACTATCTATTGGTCTGTTTGTCCATATCACTACCGCCGGGCCAACCTGGCCAGTTTGTCTATATATCAGTCTATCTGTCTGTCTATTTGTCTGTCTATCTATCTATCTACATATCTACCGAATAATACTGTAAGTGTACAATCCAGAGCAAAAAAAAGACGATAGTCTAGGATTTTCCCCCAAGACTGTACATGAAATAATACTGTTGTCCAGTTTACGGTAATACGTCTAGTAGGCATCAGACTATTGCCGATTCGAGGAGTATAAAAGTAAACCCGGTATTTCTGTTTCTAACAAGATACCTGCACAACAGAGGATCCACTCAGCATCCATGTTTCATAGTCAATGTCCGTCATAGTGGCAGGGAAATCGAGATTTTCCGGGTTGATTGTCGTCACGCCAAGTTCCAAAGAACCCGACCAGCGGTCCACCAGATTCTCGATGACGACTTCAAACATTTCTCCGGGTCTCAAGGGTCGATTGGTTATGACGATGGCATCGTTGAATTCGGAAAAGGCGTTGGGTCTGGAAGCCGTGATTCCGCCATTGTGAATGGTCGCGTTCCGACCGTGCAGCGGGTGAAACAGCAAATCTGTGTAAGTTACCGTAGGGGCAGCCGGTAAGCGGTGCAGTGTTCCCGACGACGACGACGAAGGTAAAGCGTACGTCGAGTCTGCTAGTGAAGCTGGCGAAACTAAAGGAATCAAGTTGACTTCAGCACGCGGGAAAACGGGCGAATTGTACGGTGACGAGTCGCTGGGCGGAGTGGCCGACGAGTGGTCAATGATGGACACTTGAGCAGCCTGACCGTACAAATCGACCACGCCGTACACGACTTCGGGAATGTGACCCGCTGCAGCACCTTGGTCTTCTCCGTTGACGTAGAAGTGCAGCACTCCGTTGGATCGACGTACCAAACCGACGCGGTCTCCAATCTGGCCAAAGTTTTCAAATTATTGATTAAATTAAAACCTAGTGTTCAGTTATTTATCTCCTGTATTACACATTGTTATAATTGGTGTTTTTAACTTGATATCTCGCTGATATTGTTCGTTATTTCCTAATGTTTATCTTTATGTTTTAAATTCAAATAAACTAATAAAGTTGTATTGTTACATTTTATAACTTTTTGATTACTTATTGCTATTTAGCATTTACATTTTTTTTTTTATATATAACGACCGGGTGTGCTCTTTACATTTAAATGTTTAGTATTAAATTCTTTTGATTTGCGCGAGAACGACGCCGAGATACCTGGAGACGATCTAGACTTCGTCCGTAATAGTCAAGGATGGTGACTCCATTGTGCATGACGCCATTGCCCGTCATCATCCAGGTGCCAGATCGAACATTGGTCATGGTGGCTGGAAACTCGAGTTCATTGGGATGATGAGTCGTCACACCGATCTCGATGGAGCCGGCCCATTTGGAGACGATTTTGTCCAGTCTTACCTAACCAAAATCATTCAAATTATCTTTCTATTAACATATGCCAATACAACGTAATATTATAACGACGACAACTTATTTTAGCATTGTATAATAAAAATACATTATCCTTCATACGTATAAACCTAATCCAATATCAACTGGATCAAACTTTTTGATAAAGTCACACTATTCGTCGATTTACAATGCTTTTGATTGATTTATCTCTTAGTCTAATAACTCTTAAACATAACGCTAATGGATGTCAAGTTTATCAAAGAATTGATCTTTTAAAGCAGAAACCTCAAAGAACTCGTCCGGTCTAAGAGGCCTGGCCGTAAGTACGACGCCGTGATTAAAGTCCGTGTTGGCGTTTGGCCTGTGCGCTGTGACTCCGCCATTGACCACAGCCGCGTGCGACCCGCACCTCGTGTAGAAAGTCAGCTGGTCACCGGATATGTCTTCCGCGGCCGAGATGGCGTCGTTCTCCTCCTGTTCTTCGCCATCAACCAGTCGAACTAAACAGAGAATAAGGTCAAGTAACCGTGATTTACAAGTGATCATTACTGCTGTAACTGAATAAAAGATGGATACGTTTGTTTAGACTGTTTCAGGTTAAGTGGTAAATCACACTGAAACTGAGTTTTCAACACTGTTAAGAACAGAGAACACTGTTAATTAATAAATCACTAATAAATGGTAAATATTATATATAATAAATAAAATGTTGAATAAGAATTCAATCATCATTATAAACAGATAAATAAATAAGCAATAAATATTAATAACGAATAATTAATAGATGCTAAATTGACAGATAAATGAATAATAAAAAGTTATAATAAATATTCAATAAATGTTACATAATTAGTAATTAATGGCCGATAAATACCTATATAATAACTACATCTAAATATTAGTCAATTAATGAATGTTGGAAAATACTGTCAACAATAGGTCAACGACTCGCAGGTGATCTGAACCTTTCACAGTGCGTCCATAGAGATCAACAACACCCCAGACGGGTTGAGGAACGCTGACGGCAGCTACTCCTTGGTCCTGTCCGTTGACGAAAAAATGAAGTTCTCCACTCGAGGTGCAAACGAGACCTACGCGACTGCCTTCGACCAGCTCATCCAAGTTGGAGATGCCATAATCTTGCCTGCTGCCCCTTCCGTTAGTGGAAATGCCCCCGCCAGACATCATAATGGTCCCGCTCCGCATATTGGTCATCGTCGAAGGGAATTCCAAGGAGGCTGGATTGTGCGTCGTGATGCCTACCTCGATGGAACCGGACCATTTATCTACCAGAGTCTCGATGGCTATTTCAAACAACTCGTCAGGACGTAAAGGGCGACTGGTCATCACCACGCCATTGTTGAATTCATCCAGCGGTCGTTTCCGCTCGGCAACCCGTTGACCAGCGGTTAATCTAACCATGGACCCGCAGCGCATGTGGAAACGCAGCTTGTTGGAATACTGGCCCGACAATAAAGAGGCGGCCTCAGCTCGTGGTAAGGTTTCCTGCAACACTGTAAAGCACTTAATTACTATTCATGATAAACGTTTAATGTTAAACTATGCGCCACATGGATATAATATACGTAAAATAAAATACGGATCATGTAAAATACATCATTCATCGATAGAATTTGGTATTTTATAAAAGCAAGGAAGGAAGAGAATTTTACCAATAGGTTCTGCAACTTGTCTCCTAAGTTCCTTGGGGGCTACGGCAGTAACTTGGACGCACTTTCCATACAAATCTACAATAGCGTAGACTCTTGGAGGTACGTTCGTTGCCGCTACTCCTTGCCCGACAGAATTGATGTAGAAGACTAAATCTCCCTAAATGTCGACAATAACGGTTAACCACGAGAGCACCTAAATTCCTTTTTAGAGGGTGTGACCAACCTCTCGTGTCCTCATAACCCCGACCGTGTCTCCTTGGTTCAGGTCATCCAGATCGGCTTCGTACTCCTCAACAATCACCCGCCCATTAACAAATATGTGGTCACCTGACAGAACCTATTGTAGAAGATATTAAAACTAGAATTCTTCAACTTAGGTAACCATACGTTAGTGAGTAGCAAACGCCCATTAGACTAAAAGGAAGACGTATTATATACCCAGGAAGACGAGGTGATCTCCAGCGCATTGGAGGGTACTGCATCCAGCGTGGCTGGATCTGTGGCCGTAATCCCGAGCTGCAGACTTCCTGTCCACGATTGCACCTACATACGGCAACGACCGTGTAAAGTTTCCCCTTATAGACTTTACAAAAACCAAGTAAACATACTTTTCTGTCGATTCGAACTTCAAATATTTCGTCGTCAACGAGAGGAACAGCAGAGAAAAGAACTCCATGGTTAAATTCATGGCTGGGCAGCTCTCGCACAGCGGTCAGCTTGTTTGACGACAGCTTGACAAGGGAGCCACATTTGGAATGAAAACCAGCCATAGTTCTAATTCCCAAGTAGCTTTATTACTTCGCGCACTCTCCTTCCAGCTTCCTTTTATTCGATCTCCTGTATTGTCAATGTGGTGAATAAGTAAACTGACGGCCTTTGGCTAACCTAAAACTAAATAACAACAACAGCTGATCAATTCGGTCCCCAATACAGCATTGCCATATTTATTTAAACAAATTCCTTACGTCGATAGGGAAGTTTTTATTTATTTATTTTAAATGTGTCTTTTGAAACGAAACTAAATGGTAGAGAATGAAACATAGAAAAGTCTAACTTTTAATTAGCAGCTTGTATTTCTAATTAGAAATTGGATCTTGAAATACCCGCTAGATGTCGCTCTCACCAGTAAACACTTGCCCTGGATTTTCGAAGTTTGACCTGCAGGTTTACGTAGCTGCAGGTAACGTAGTCGGTTTAAGTTCGGGTCAGTCAACGTGGCACAGACCCCGGCAAAATTCTGAAACAGCGACTTTCGCCTGTAAGGTTTGATTGTCTGAATTTTCTGTTTAATTTTGTCAATTAATGGAGCAGCAAAACAAGAAAGTCGTTCTGGTCACCGGTGGTACTGGTTTGGTCGGACAAGCAATCAAGAGAGTAGTTGAATCGGACCCGCATCCTGATGAGGAATTCATCTTCTTGAGCTCGAAGGATGCTGATCTCAAGTATGTTTTCCGCTAAACTTGGCCATCAACGTTACAATCTGTGAATCGGTTCAGTCAAACGGGGGTTTCAATCAAAATTTTCTGTGTTTTTAGGGATCGGGAACAGACGAAACTCTTGTTCGAGAAACATCGGCCCACCCACGTGATACACCTGGCGGCTATGGTTGGTGGCCTGTTCCACAACATGAAGCATAACCTCGATTTCTTGGTGAATTGCCGAGTCCAACGTGACGTGTATCTTTAACTTACTGTAATATTATTTTATCAATGCAGAGGAACAACATCCTTATCAACGATAATGTCCTGCACACCAGTCATGAAACTGGAGTGAAGAAAGTCATCTCCTGCCTGTCGACGTGCATCTTTCCGGACAAAACGACATATCCCATAGACGAAACCATGGTATATATGCACCAAGTTGAATAGGTTTCCTAGATACGTGACGATTGGGTTTACTGCAGATCCACAACGGTCCTCCTCACCCGTCCAACTTTGGGTACAGCCACGCCAAGCGGCTGATCGACGTGCAGAACCACGCGTACAACCAGCAGTATGGTTGCCATTTCACTTCCGTCATTCCTACCAACGTCTTCGGGCCCCACGACAACTATAACCTCGACGTACTTTCAGCGAATTATTAAACCTCGTTTATTTATAATTATTAACTGAAGCAAAGTTATCATGTTTTAATTAAACTAATTAATACTTAAAGTAATAGAAAGGGTAATTGAATAGTACAGATTGTAATCAAATTTAAATTAGCTTTGAATTTCCAATTGGTGTATAGTATGTGTAAATTGTGAAAACTACGTTACGACTTGTCTAATGCAGTAATTATTTCACACGTTAAAACTATAATTCAGACGTATTACTTAGGACGGACACGTGATACCCGGACTGATCCACAAGGCTTACATAGCCAAGCAGGCAGGAAAGCCACTCGCTGTCTTTGGTTCCGGACGGCCTTTACGGCAGTTCATTTATTCTCTGGACTTGGCGAGGCTGTTTTTATGGGTCCTGCGCGAGTACGACGAAGTGGAACCGATAATTCTCTCAGGTATCCCATATACTCTGTTAGCTTTGCTAAGGAATGAAACTAAAACTGATTCTATTACGAGTTATCATTTATTTCCAATCGTTATTCAGGGATATGAAATGTATATTAATATAATAATACATGTAGTACTGTATAATTTTATAATAAAATGTACTAACATACCACAATTTATTACGTCATGTAGCTGCTCTCAATTCCCATTCATTCTTACTCTAATCAAGATTTCAGTGTCCAAGTCTCTGCTTTCAGACTGAATCATTTAGATTATTTCTTTTTATTTTTCTGGTCGCAGTTGACGAGAATGACGAAGTGTCCATCAAGGAGGTAGCCGAACTCATCGCCGAGTCCTACGGTCTGAGCCAGGGAGTCGAGTTCGATTCGACCAAGGCGGACGGCCAGTTCAAGAAGACGGCCAGCAACGCTAAACTGCGCACCTACTTGCCGGATTTCCGCTTTACGCCGCTCAAGGAAGCCATTCAAGAGAGTGTAGATTGGTTTGTCGCAAATTACCAAGTTGCACGCAAGTGAACGACGACCCTCAATGGCCGTCGAGAACCTGAAATCCCAGTTTGCACTAGGTCATTTGAAAGCTTTCTTTTAAAAGCTCAGGGTGTTTGTTGGTTTTCATATTTTTTTTCCAACTCGAAATCGAGTTTGACATTGAAATATAGGTTGCTGTTTTCATTTCCCACGAGCGATGTTATTATACCTCCTTTAAGATGAACAAAAGTAGGTGTTATTCATGCGTATTATCGTCATTATAGCTGCAACTTCAATAACAGTAACTATTAATATAATTTATATTAATAATAATACAATAAATTTTTAAAATGATGAAATCCTAATCCATTGTAGACAATTCTCGGTTGGTATAAACTTATCAACAACCGTTTTATATTTGTAATCTGCTCATATCCTCTATACCTGTGTAATTCTCTCCTCTTTACACTGATAAACATTGAGAAAACAACGGGATTAAGAGAGGGGGGGGTTTATATATCGATACACAGGGTTGTTTTCCATTTCCTTTTTGCTGTTTTCCGAAACATGGAATGCGTCCTCACGGAGAGATCAAATGGTTTTAAGACATGGATGACACTGAAAGGGGTGGGGGGCTTTATTGCCACAACGACAACACGAGTTTCCAACGAATTGTTGGAGAGAAACAGAGAACAGATGAGATTTGTCAACAAGCGAAATCGTAAAGGTTAAACAAGCAAAACGAATTACATCTGGGTGGAGAAATTTCACTCCAAGAGAAATCAAGGAAACGACAGTTATTTGCTTGAAGGATTTCTAGATCTTTTCAACGAATGGTTACAAGTAGGTGTCTCAATGGAATTTTTTTTTTTTTTTTTCTAGTAATTCTGCGAGTACACGTGTCCTTGGATGTAACCTTCACTGGCCGCCGGCTGCACCGGTTGAACGTACGTGGAAGCCGGCGTGGCGTTGATGAAGGGATTGTAGGACGAATTCTCCTCGGCGGATACGCTGCCGTAGTTCTGCGACCGGCCGTTGTACACTGGCTGGCCCTGGATGGCCGGCGTCGATTCCTGCAATTCCAGAATTCGGTTTACAACTTCAACTTCACCTTAAAACTTTCCTATGACTCAATATCACTTGAATTAAGAGGTCGATTGAAAGTTATATCATGGGGATATTGCACTGATTTACTAGTTTCAGTCTGGTCGCCATTCCTAGACAAAACGATTCGTAATTGGGCGAATGAATAATTTGGTCGACCAATGAAAATCGTTTCTTTTCGCCTTACAATTCTAACGTTTAACGTTTAACGTTATTGACCCAATTATTACTGTTTTATTGTAAATCATGCGCTATCCCCACTGAGGTTAAAGTATTTGGTTTACAGTGTTGAGAGCGGTGTTGTCGTAACCGTCCTGGCTGTACTGCGGTTTGAAACTCCCAGCCAAGGGATTCCAGGACACGGGATCTTCTTCGACGGCGGGTTCGGCCCACGGCTGGAGTTCGCCGGATGCAAAGAGTCCGTAAAACGCGACGCCCAGGAAGTGAATGACGGCCGCGATGACGAACACTGTCTGCCATTCTTCGGTGCTCTTTAGATTTCCCATCAATTTAGAAACAAGTCAGTAAGTCTTAGAAATAGTAATAACACGACAATATGATTTAGAATTTGTAAGCTGAGAAAGTAAAACGAGATTTTAAAAAATTACTAATCAAAAGTTAATTTTTCAAGTTGAATTTGATATCAAATGAACAGTGGAACAGCGGAAATTTTCAATAAATAATTACTTACTAAAGTAATAAAAATTAACAGATAATGTAATAATAATTAAAGTGAGAACACGCTGTAATGAAGGGTGTGGAATACCTCTTCCTTTGTTAGGGCTTCCACCACAATAGGGCAGAACATTCCAGACAGCGTTCCAAAACCATTAGAGATGCCCATAAGAATGCTGGCGTAACGCGGGGCAATATCCAGATGGTTGACGTTGAATCCTGAATCCGGTATTACAGTTTGATTTGAAATTTGAATGACATTGACAATTCAGAGAGAGGAAGAGAGACATTACCCGAAATAGCAAAACCGCTGAATCCGACGGCCAGGGTGAGTGCCGTGATGGCCGTCGTGCTATCTCTGGCGTAAGCGACGACCATCAGGAAGATGGCTTCCATACCGAATCCGCCGCAGTTGAAGATCTTCCGCACCGAAGTTGTAGTCAGGATGCCGCTGCGGCGGAGATAGTCGGCCAGTTGACCGCCGAACGGCACGATGATGGTCATTACCAAGTGCGGAAGGGCCGCCAAGGTTGCAACCTATCAGACGATAGTTTGGCTTTATTATATATACCATGTTTAGTCATAGTAATCCTCATAATAGTGAATCTGAATATAGGAAATCAACCACTAATAAGTAAAATTAAGCGAATTGTCATTTCACAAGAGAGCAGGTGTAGGAGTACAGTTGAAACCGCCAACCTTGCCGATGTCGTAGCGGAAAACCTCTCGGAAGTACATGGGCTGCGATATGATGAGCAGATAGAAGGTCCACGAGCGGCAGAAGTTGGCGACGATGATGGCGTAGACGGGCATCGACGTGAAAAACTCCTTCCACGGAGTCGTCTTCAGATTGGGGATGGACGTCTGGACGTGGCTCAGCGATTCCTCGATGTAGAGACGCTCCCTCGTCGAGATGGTCGGGTGCAGACAGGGTTTCTCAAAGGACAACCACATCCAGATGGCGTACCACACCAAACCGGCAACACCTAAGTAGTTGTACTCTCTCAATAATGGCCTTATATTTAAACTTAAGTACGTATTTAAGTTCAAGTCAACAAAATCATTCAATATTTGAGCACAGGAACAATAATTTACCGTAGAAGTAAAAAGGTGCCTGCCATCCGATTCCGGTAGTCAGCCATCCGGAGAGCGGCATTCCAACCACAGCCCCGGCGTACGATCCGCAGAAAGCCAACGTGGCAAGACGCGAGCGTTCCAGCGGAGGAGCCCACCATCGCCAGATTCCGTGACACGCCGGATATGTGACACCCTTTACACATATGACCAATTAAGACGGACAGACAGAGATATATATAAATAGATATAGATGGATGGATAGATAGATAGATAGATAGATAGATAGATAGATATAACTGAATAGTATGAGTAGTTTAGATTCAAATTAGTATGGGAGTTATAAATTGTTATGTTATTGAAAGTTATTAAATTAAGTTGTGTATTTTTTACTTCGACAAGCCCTTGGAGGATGCGGACAAAGATGAAAGCAGCCGGATGGATCTCGGCCGCTCCCGGAAGCAACATGTTGAGGAAAGCGGAGACGGCGATAGCTGATCCGAAGACTCTGTCCCCAGACGCAAACGAACGGATATAATTAGACGTATTCATGATTCACCAGTGAAATATTACACTACCTTAGTTACCTAATAGGCAGATAGAAGGTCAGATAGATAGATAAATAGATAGACAGACAGACAGATAGATAGACAGATACATCAATAGATAGATGGGTAGGTAGGTAGAGTAGATAGATATATGGATATATAGATAGATAGGTAGATAAATATATATATAGATATATAGATAGATAAATAGATAGATAAATAGAGAGATAGTTAGATAGGTAGGGTAGACAACTAGATAGTCAGATAGATAAATACATAGATAGACAGATAAACAGGTAGACAGACAGATAGATAGATAGATAGATAAGTACATACATACATACATACATACATACATACATACATACATACATACATACATACATACATAGACAGACAGATGGACAGATAGGCAGATAGATACATAGATAGATAGATAGACAGACCGATAGATAGACAGACAGACAGACAGACAGACAGATAGATAGGTAGATAGATAGATCAATAGATAGATAGATAGATAGATAGACAGATCGACTCGTAGATCAAGACAGACAAACGGATAGGTAAAAAACAAATACCTAGATAGATCAAGACAGATAATTGCATATCTTGGCAAGTAGCTTAGATAGATAGTCAGATATATCGGTATCAAAGGTACCGAGTCCCAAAACGTTATGATTAATAGGGAATTATACGAAATCAGGAGAAAGAAGAAAGCAGACGGTTTTAACTTACTTGTTAGCAGCGTATTTGGAAGCCAGAAAACCACCGGGGACCTGAGTGATGAGGTAGCCCCAGAAGAACGACGAATCCACCAGGCCGATAGTCTCGGGTTCCCAGTCCACCGCAGGCACCTACAAACGCAATCGTTAATCAGTGTCACCGGAACCCTTAACTCGGCTTTAATTAGGTCCGTCATAAATTCACCATCAACTTTAATCAATTATTTAATATCCAATTAGATTAAAAAGGCAACAACTTGACAATCATTACGGGCAATGCAGGTCATCATAGGTTAAGGTTATTGTAGGTTAATTCAATCAGATTGATTCCCAGTGTAAAGATAATTAAATCACATCATTTGGAAGAATAAAAGGTGGAATTAGTAAAATCGAACCCCAGTTTCCGTATCGTTGGATCTCATTTGAACGATGGCCACTCCCAAATTGCATCGGATACCAAAGGAAATGAGGAATCCTGTTCGATATGGTAAAATCAATCAATAAACTTAAATTTCTGCAGTTAATTACTTTACTGTCAATTCCGTACTAATTATCTAGCAGTTAATTAAGATATCCAGTTTTACGATTAAGATTGAATAGGGACATGATATATGGGACGGAGAAGGTTTTTAATGTCAATAAAAATTAATTAATTTGTAATTAAGTTTACCTATACTAGCCAGTAGCGCTGTAGTGAATCGCTTGCTCATATTGCAGCAGGGACAATCCGGTCGGATGTACTGGTCGATCTTGCGCAATGGCGGTCGGTCCAATTCCGGCAGGGATTCCGGAGAGCCCAGCTCGTCCGTCACAAAACCCCTTTCGTCGTCTTGCTTCCCAAATGGCCTGCACATATCAATTATCATAACATTGTATTACAGTTAAAGTTTAATGAATAAACTGATAATGTTAATATAATTAACCCCACATATTCGTGATGATGTTAAAATACGGATATTTTTTTGTAATTTGATTTGTAATCATCAGTCAACAGATCATTTGATTTTAATCTCATTTAGTAGATAATTAATTTTTATTTTTTCTCGATTGTGAATTCGGATTATCATTAAGACGTAACTGTTGTGACTTACGATGGTTTGATGTTCTTCAGGTTCTTCATCTTGGGCATTTCAAACTCTTCGTAGGGAATCCGACTGTGAATTCAACCAACAGAAGCGAAATTAGTCAAGAGTCGACCTCACCATTGAAAAGTTAATTCTTTTTAAATTAAATTTAGTTTAAGCCAGTAAAATGAACAGCCCAGATTAACTTAATTTTGCATGTCGAGTTCCCAACAAGATCTTAGGGATGGCACTTTATTGACCGAGTCAGCCGATAGATGGCTCACTTTTATCCATTACCTTTAATCATCCGTTTAATTAAACGTATGATTAACATTAATATATACATCATTGGTGACTCGTGTAATACGGAGGACCGGATTTGAATAGGCATCAAAAATCAAACTATAAAACTGTTCTTCCGGTAGCAAATTCCTGTTCCTATCCTATAGATCAAATAGTATTAACTCAGATTAAACAATAACACAGTATGAGTCACAGATAACTTATCAGGTATTAAAGATAATTTCTAATCTATAAGACTAAGCTGAATGCGAAATAAAAGAGAGGGTGGGTGCCATTGTATCGTAACCGCGGGACAACCATCTGATTGCGGTGCACAAATGATCTGCTAACGACCGCAAGTATCGTTGTATAGAACTTTGGTGCCTTGGACGCCGTTGTTCCCCTTAACCACTGCCCCCCCTTCTCCTCTTGTTCCTCGTCTGGTTTGCTTCTTTTCATGGCCTGCCAAAGCTGCTGAATAGCGACAATGGACTCGGGTGCAGTCAATGTTAGCCATTGCTTCTCTATGGCCGCCTTGACTATGCATATATAGAGCGTCGCCCCGGGAAACGGGTTGAAAGCATCGTCATTCTAATGAGAGACTTTTTCTTCAATCATCAATAAATCTAACGCACTCTCCCTCACCGATGATCGCTTATGGCGTCCATGTTTACAAAGATATAACAACCAAAAAAAATACTGAATGTAGTACTGATACTACTTTATACACCAGTAAAGTTTCGTTTAAATCGAGTTGTTAGTTTGGCCGTAATAAAATTCTAAAGTTGAGAAAGATCGATCGTTTTCTACCATCAAGACTCGACCTGTTCAAATGACAAGCCAATGGCGAAGTTGATTTTGTCGCAAGGGGTTCATTGTGGCGAGTAATTCTAACTAGCGATTTGAGTGACAGTGTCGGATGGTAGATAGTTGGTAGTGAAGTTTGAGTTTAATGTGCAGGGATAAAAGTTAATTCTTGAAAAAAAGACTGACTGCCAAAAGGTGAAGTACGACCGAAAATGGAACGGAATTTGAATAGCAAAGGTGACGACTTGAGTTAAAGTCACTTAAAGTTAAAGGATGTGACACCTCTATGAGAATTCAGACATTAGACATTAAAACTGCTCTTTAATGGCGTTATATTAAAATAGAGTTGATAGAGAGATTGTTAACTGT
Source organism: Leptestheria dahalacensis (assembly GCA_022114935.1). Lineage (NCBI taxonomy): Eukaryota > Metazoa > Arthropoda > Branchiopoda > Diplostraca > Leptestheriidae > Leptestheria > Leptestheria dahalacensis. The sequence continues at coordinate 8,470 of JAIQCU010001180.1, read as the reverse complement.
TAAGATAGACTAGATTGACAGTAAATAGATAGCCAGATAGATAGGTAGATAGGTAGACAACAGACAGAAAGACAGATAGACAAATAGATAGATAGATGTACAGATATATAGAGTAGAATAGATGGATTGAGAGATAGATATATAGATAGATAGAAAGATAGATAGATAGATATAGACAGGTAGACAGGTGGACAACAGACAGACAGACATACAGATAGATAGATTTTAAATAGACAGATAGATAGATAGATAGATAGATAGACAGGTATATAGGTAGATAAGAGACAGACAGAGAGACAGACAGATAAATAGATAGATAAACAGATAAATAGATAGTTACACAGACAAAGAGATAGATAACAAGATAGCCAGACAGCTCTAGATTAGATAGATAAATAGATAACAGACAGACAGACAGGCAGTTTGAAAGATAGATAGGTAGATAAATAGAGAGACAAACATATAGATAGATAGATAGATAGACAGAGGGACTATTTATTGTCAATACATGATAGCGTGTAATCTTAAAATTAAGTGTAAAATATTGTTAATAACAAATCATAAGTATATTGAGTTCATGCAAAATATTTAATTTATGTCAGAAATCGATGTATACAAGTAGTTTGCACTATCAAAATCACCACACTTATGACTATCACATTACAGCAGAATAACCGTTTGTATTACTAATCATCACTAACGGTTTAAAGTGAGACCCTGCAGTAAAGACTCTTATATAATTTAGTTTTACTATATAGAATATTTAATTGAACTTAAAACTTATCCGTTAAGGAATTCAGACTTAAATTTCAGCCTTGTTAATATGAAACTTCCTGTGAAAGGCTAAAGTGGTTAAGGTTATCTTCATTGACTTGGAAGAACTATTCAAACTTAAAGAGATTCCTCACTTTTTGGGGGAAGGAAAGAGAAGGGGGTTGCGTAGGGAAAGCGATAAAAGACGCTCGATTGATGACGCCATTAGCGTCTCCATAGCTCTTTGGCTTTCTTGAATACGGCAATCTATTCACTGTTGCTCTGGGAAAATTCACACACGATAACCAACAAGAAAAAAAAGGGAAAAGATTTTTTTTAAAAAGGGGGAAGAAAGGAGTTTGAAATGAACGAAATACAACAACGAAATGGAAGTAAAGTAAAATGGGAAAGTTGACTGGCGTGCTGTGCGTACGTAGAAAATGGAATAGATAGTCATATAGATAGATGGATGGATAGATAGATAGATAGTTATATACATAGATAAGTGGGTAAATAGACAGCTAGATAGAAATACGGATAGATAGCCAGATAGAGAGCTATATAGGTAGATAGGTAGATAGTTAGATAGACAGACGGATAGATATATAGATAGATAGATAAACAGACAAATATATAGATAGACAGACAGAATAGCCATGTATATAGGTAGGTAGATAGATAAGTGGGTAAATAGACAGATAGATAGAAATATGGACAGATAGCCAGATAGAGAGCTATATAGGTAGATAGACAGGTAGACAGATGGATAGACAGATAGATAAACAGACAAATATAGAGATAGACAGATAGACAGTTGAACAGATAGCAGATAGAGAGCTATATAGGTAGGTAGATAGGTAGATAAAGAGACAAGATAGATAGATAGATAGACAGATAGATAGATAGATAGATAGATAGACAGACAGACAGACAGACAGAGAGGCAGACCGGAAATTTAAGAGATTCCATGTTGTGGCAGAGGGAATGCCAGCGCCCCAGGGATCGAGCACTAACAGCCCCAACAACAAGATCCTCAGGGAACTGGTGGCTACAAATCTGGGAGCTTTGCTTCAATTAACTTGCCTCTTCCTACCCTTCAACGTTAAAGATATACATCTCTTCGACGACAAAGATTTATGTCTCTGCTCTGGATCAACCTGTCATGAACTCAGAAAGTAGGACGGTTTTACTTCTCAACCATCTCTAATTGTAACTCTGATTAAGGTGCTAATTAGTGCTATGATCATTACTAAAGTTCGGATATTAAGTTAATATAGTTACTGTTTAGCTTCATCAAGATAATTTAGTCGATTTAAATAAATATCACTGCGCGTACTACTTGAATTTTGTGTTTTCAATTTATCATCTTCATTAAATTATATGATTGGCAGATAGACAAGATCCCTAGATAGATAGATAGATAGATAGACAGATCTAGATTATAATTAATATAATGCTACTTATAATTATAATATTAACAGTCAGAATGAAATAACATTCATAATTATAATAATAATAGTAATAATAGTATATCGGATTATATAATTGAATACGAATTATTAATTTAATAATTTTAACGCTCATTGGTTTGAAATTATTCACCAGCTGGAGTTGTCACTCTACTCGTCTCAAATCAGTAGTATTGCACCAGCAGCACGTACTGCGGATTACTTGCCAGCGTCCCGCTAAAAGCTCTGACGTTTGTTTATAACTCCATAAGAATTAAGTCTTGTCGAGTTTAATTGCAACTTCAATTTTCTCGCACATACGGAAGTCTTTAACTTCGATTCTCATTAAGATCCATCCGATTTTACTTCAGTTAATGACGATGAACGGGTTCCTTTTAAATGATATCCGTTTGACTGTTATTACGTCAATGTAGTTATTGAATTTATATCTGTTTCTATTTTCCTTATTAGATCATGTGATGATTGCATCGAGTATCATCACCGTCCGCGTGGTACAATGTCTGTCCCGTCGTAATTTGATGTTGATGCCATTGTGCACGCTTTATCAGAGGCCGGCGGAAAATGACTGTATAGCTGACAAAGACACGATCGACAAGCACAATCGCCTCCTATTGTCGTGCCTTATCTCGTTACGAGTGCTTTCCTCATCGTAACAAATAGCTGCGTTCCAGTTAATAAACAGTGGCCCTAGTAATAATCTCAAGCTGCTGAACCAGGTTCGTCTGGTTCAGGATAAAACTAGTAATTTTGTTGGCAAGGAAACAAGGAACTGGGTCCTATAGAATTACGATTAATTTAGTCCGATAGAAAGATATAATACTAGTTATGTTACATCACGGATAGATAGATGGAACAGTAGGCCGATGGCTGGACGGACGGCTGGATAGATTGATAGTTAAATATATAGATAGATAAACAGACAAATAGAAAGACAAATATATAGATTGATAGACAGGCAGATATATAATTAGATAGATAGAGAGATAGATAAATAGATAGTTAGGTTGGTAGATAGATACGCAGATAGATAGATAGATAGATACATAGATAGATAGATAGACAGGTAGATAGCTAATTAGATATATAGATAGACAGGCAGATAGACAGGCCAGATAGACAGACAGTAAATAGATAGTTAGGCTGGTAGATAGATAGATTGATAGATAGGTAGATTGATTGATGGATAGACATATAGATAGATAGAAATAGATAGTTAGGTTGACAGATAGATAGACAGATTCATACATAGATAGATAGATACAAATATACATAGATAGATAGACACACACATACAGATAGACAGATATATAGATAGATAGAAAGATAACGTCCAGAATCACTAACTGTTATTGCGAAGGTCATTATCCCAAACACAGCCACAGAGCGACTCAGTATTAATTTCAATTCTGTTGAAACTCGTCTTCAAATTGATTCGGTATCAACTTCTAAAGAAACTCGACAAAAAGTCGAATCGGATGAGATGGTAAGTCTTGACGATAAGTCACCGAATAAGCCAGAGATGATTTGCTGCGAATGACCTAAGGGGGATTATACATAGGAAGCTTTTGAGGGTGGCAGATGAATCGGGTTTTACTAATGAGTCGCCCTTTACGGCGATGTGCGACCCGTCCCCGTCGGCTTTTAAATCCGGTCTATATGGCAATCAAGATTCGATTTTGCGCTCGTCGATGATTACATGATCTACTTAGTGCAATTCAGCTGCATTGCCTTTGCGTCCCAGATGCGATTATCAGCCGGGGTCCTTCTCTTTCTCTCTGTGTGCTACTTGATCGGATCCATATCGCGTTCGAGAGAGAATTTCCACCGGCGCACACAACAGAAAGCCGATTTCCAGTGGAAGAGAATTTCCGATATGAAAGACCCTTTCTCTATATAGTCGCTTTATCATCGACGTTAGATCCTTTAAGAAGGAGATTTATCTACTCTATATCATCAGATCCTTTCAGGATCTTTTTCATCTCCAAGTTTCTTATTAATCTTTTCCCTTGTAAAGACTCGAAATAAAGTGAGATACTTTATTAAAAAGAGGATATCATAGGAGCTGGATGGTTTGATATCGCTTCCAGTGGAGACATCGAGTGGGCTTGTTGTTAAAGCTGTGATACAAGAGGCACGACCGAATGCATACTGTCAGATCCCAACCAGCCCCAGAATCCACACTGCATAGGCACATAGATAGATAGATCGACAGACAGTTAGATAGATAGATAGACAGATTAGGTAGATTAGATAGATAGATATAGATAGATGGATAGATAGATGGATTAGATAGATTGATTAGATAGATGGATGGATAGATTAGGTAGATTAGATAGATGGGTAGATAGATAGATGGATTAGATAGATGGATTAGATAGATGGATGGATAGATAGAAAAGGTAGATTAGATAGATGGGTAGATAGATAGATGAATAGATATATAGCTAGATAGATAGATTGATAGATGGGTAGATAGATAGATAGATAGATGGATAGATAGATGATTAGATAGATGGATAGATAGATAGATTAGATAGATAGATATAGGTAGGGTAGAAAACTAGATAGATTGATAGAAATACTGAAATAGATAGATAGAAAACTAGGTAGATAGAAATATAGATGGATAAACAGATACATAGAAAGATAGATAGACAGACAGATAGGTGGATAACAGATACATAGAAAGATAGACAGACAGATAGCTAGATAGATATAGATAGATATACAGGTATAGGTAGGGTAGAAAACTAGATAGATTGATAGAAATACTGAAATAGATAGAAAGAAAACTAGGCAGATAGAAATATAGATGGATAAACAGATGCATAGAAAGATAGATAGACAGATAGATAGATGGATAAACAGATACATAGAACGATAGACAGACAGATATAGATAGACAGACAGACAAATAAAAGTGAGGTTCTGTGGCCGGTTGGGATCTGATCATATACCGGCCCCGGATGAGGATTTTCATCCAGACGAAATCAGAGTAAGAATTAAATACACATTGGCTGAGGATCAATCCTAACCGGATATTAAGTCATTCCCCCTGCCGGTCTGCTTGTCTATACAGCCGAAGGGAAGACGAGACCCCAATGCATCAAGTTCTCCACTGACGTTTCTGTGCCAACGTCTGCGTCTATCTCGTGCGAGTTACACAGGCCAGCTGCATACTTGGCTTAACACTGACCAGTAACCGCGTCAGTGCACCCCGCAGACCGCTCGTCCATGTAATAAGAAACTGCACAGCGGAAATTATCATTTTAGCTCAAGAATCTCCCCTTTCCACCGTCAAATTCCCAACGTTTTACAGTTTAGTTACACTTTATCTACCCTATAGCTGTTAGTACTTAAAGTTATCGATTATACAGTTAAGAGTATCGAATACTAGCTTAACTATCGATTAGCAGCTTCAGTTATCGATGATTCAAATTATTGACTAGTGCTATATCCTAGTATATCGTACATATATCAGATCGTTATCGATTACTACCTCAGTTATCGATTCGTAATTTAAACTATCGATTAGCAGCTTCAGTTATCGATTATCTGTACTGTATTGTCAGTTTGGTTAGCAATCCTCTTAGTTGTGTTATTGACAGATACCGAGTATTAATACTGCTAATAGTTAATAGTTTATTAGTATTTTAGATTATCGATGAGTATTTCGTATAACCCATAGTGGTTCGACTATCGATTACTACTTTAAACGATCGATTAATTACTTTAAATGATCGATTAATAACTTCATACTACCAATCGATTTCTATCTATCTATCTAACTATCTATCTATCTATCTGTCTATGTACCTTTCTATCCATCTATCTATCCATCTATCCATCCATCCATCCATCCATCCATCCATCCATCCATCCATCTATCCATCTATCCCATCTATCCATCCATCTATCATATCCATCCTATCTATCATATCCATCCATCTATCCATCCATTATCTATCTATCTATCTATCTAGAAGATTAGCACTTTAAATTTAGACACCTGTTAGTAGAGAAATTAAGTTGAAGTACAACTACTTAAACTTAAGTACAAGTCGTCAAGTATAACGCAATTAAGTAGATACACTTACAAGAATACTTAAATGCAATATTTCGTATATAGTGCTTAAGTCGTTGGGAGTAAAAGTAAGTGCGCAACACGGGGCGCGACGAGAACGCAATTTGTCAGTGAGTCACGTGTGATGCTTGCTAGGCATGAAGGCGCGCGTCAAGGCGGTCGGGGGCCCCAAAAAAGAGACGCGTCGCCCCCGATATATTGCCAAAGACTAATTATCATCAGTACAGAGTGAGAGAGTGAGGCTCCAAGGATCATTGGACGCCGCCGAGAATGCTCAAACACAACGAGGAATCAATATTCTTTTCATATCAAAGACCCTCACTTTAAACCGACCACTTAACTTCATACTGACTAACCAACTTACTTACTTGATTAACACATACTTATTTAGTTATTATATTATGCAATCATGGTTACATTTTGCTCAATATTGTAGAATATACTTTTTGTTATAAAAAGCGAATAGATTAGAATAACATTGAGAAATCTACTGAATAAAAAGAGATTCTAATGTTTGACTGAATGTTTTGGAAGCCAAAAGCGGGAGCTGCGCATTAAGTTCATGCAAGACGAGTCGTTAATCAAGTGAGATCCTCTTTCGCATGGCTGCTTTATGGATGAACTTGTATGTATCTGGAAGCTTTTATTGGTAGCCAGGAAACAGTAAAAAAAATAGAGAAATAAAACAAAAAGAATGCCGGGAGGGGCGGAGCAAGGTTTCCCCTTTTCTATTCTCTATCTACGCTTGAATGTATCAAAACCGTCTGATACGAGGGGTTCGCAACTTCATGTAAATGTGATCGAGCCGTAAATCCTTTTTAAGATTTTCTCGAGATTTTCGAGATTCTCGTAAAATTTTGAAAGAAGTTTGGAAGTTCAGAATCTTTGGAATTTTCACAAAGATTCTGGAGATTTTAAAATAATTTTAGAATTTTTGGGATTTTCAGGATTTTCAGGATTTTCAGGATTTTCAAAGATTTCTTAAGAATTTCTTAAGGATTTTGAGATTTTTCGGAAATTGTTCAGGAATTTCTGTCATTTTTTGAAGATTCTTGAGATTCTTTTGTTGACATTCTTAAATAGTTTTGAAATTTTGGGGGTTTTCAGGAATTTCTGACATTTTTGGTCAAAGTTTTAACGATTTTATTGGGATTTTGGGATTCTCGGTATTTTCAGGGATTTCTAAGGATTTTTTCTCTCAGATTTGTACGAGATTCTGGATGAAGTGTTCCCAGGATTTTCAGAGTTGCGAACCCCTCGATCTGATATGTTTTCTTCATCTTGGCAAACAGCCCATTGTCTCATCCCTTGCTCGTCTATCTGACTGTCTATCTGAGTTTTCTAACCCTCCTCCCACCCCGCCTGCCTCCAAACTCGCCGGGTTTCCGTTCTGCCGAGGGAAAAGTCTTGAGCAGCGCGGATGAAAGATGCGGCGCCGGGACGACTGCCGCATCCACTATAGCAGTCAACTGGGGCGCCGGCTAGTCTGGATCACTAAAAGACCCTCGTCTTTCTATTGCTTTGTTTACAAGCCGTATGAAAGTGTAACCCCGAAAAAACAAGTCCAGTGTCGTATATATGCAGTCAGAAAAAGGTTCTCAATGGCGAAAATTATTGTAATGTCCAGCTTTTGGGATTTTATTCTGAAAAAACTAATCATCCGATTTAAATGAAACTTTAAGAGTGCATTAAGCAGTACTAGGTCTACACCCAGTATTTTTTGGGTATTTATATCGTTGAAAGTAAACGAGCAATACGCAATCAACTTTTCCCCATTAAGAACCCTTCTAGACTGTACATATCCGTAAACGGTATTATGTACTTGTAAATCTCAGTATAACATAATATTAATATAAGTACATAATGTATAATATTATATAAATGTAATTAGTAAAAACGCACTGAGTATGTCTCCACGTGGTATTCGTAGTAGAGCGTAATTGTGACCATCAATTATTGTATTGAAGTTTGATGTTAAATTAAGCGTCTTTAAAGCTCACCATATTCGTATTTGGTAAAAAGAATTCTTATAAAGCCGATTCCGAGCTATTATGGATAGTATTCGAGTGACTTGAAGTTTCCCAGTGCAAAAACCAGCAGGTCGAGGACCTACTGAACGACCTACTGCTAACCGTCTGCCTGCTGGATTTGGGTGAATAGCAGT
>JAIQCU010001179.1:0-25223 GCA_022114935.1 Leptestheria dahalacensis | reverse complement strand
ATGTGGTCTCAAAGTCGAGGAAAGATCGGTAGAAAACGAGCAGTCCTCAGACAACTCTTCTTGCGCCTGGCAAGTTTAGGGAATTGTTAGGGAGTCGAATGATACCCCCATGTGGACGGTATGTCGCCTCAAAGTCAGGGAAAAGTGAAAAGAGCAAGAGCTACCTCGAGAAGTATTCATACCTCAACCCAAAGATTAGAATGACACGCAAAAATCGTGAAGCGTTCCACATTTTTGCCCTTTTTGGCACCCAGGAAGGTCGGGGAGTCGATAAGGAGTCGATTGGTACCTTATATCCCCGGTGTGTGGTCTCAAAGTCGAGGAAAAGTGGAAAGAGAAAGAGCTACCTCGAAAAGTGTTCATACCTCATCCAAAAGATCAGAGCGACACGCGAAAATCGTGATTGCCCTTTTTAGCACCCAGGAATGATGGGGAGACGATAGGGAGTCGATTGGTACCCGTATGGCCCCTGTATGTGGTCTCAAAAGTCGAGGAAAAGTCGACAGAACAAGGGCTACGTCCACGCTATACACGCTTGTCCAGGTCACAAACACTTGCGCTCTTGATACCGTTTTTGCTACCGTTTTTGCTGCTCTGCTATGCGGCGTGAAGGACAGTGAAATCTACTGCAAGTTCGTCCTCAGTTTGGACCACAAGGCTGTCCAGCTCCTCCAGCTATGCTTGAAAAAAATCTGTAAAGGGCACTCGAGGAGAGGGCGCTCTGATGCAAAAGATCTACAGATTTAGCAGGCACGAGGTACTGAAGACAGAGGTTATAGGTTTAGTTACCGTTTTATTTCAGTAAAGATTTGGTATTACGAGTTCTGACTTACAGTATGTATAAGTTTACTGAAAACAAGATCTGTTGGTCTTATTACGATTGTTTATTTTACTAATCTTGTAACTCTCTTAAACTCTCTAGAAACAGATATTACCTGCGAGCTATCATCCCACAACGTGCGAGTCAATTTACGACCTATTGTCGGCGCAAAACTGGCAAATGGCAGCTAGTGGATGACCAGGGGGCTAAGGCATAACATCGGTAACAGAGAAATCGTACCCGTCCACAGATTTTGCTGTACAATCAAGGCTTGCGAACGCAGTCTTTACATTCACCGTCTTAATGTTAGTGTACTCACGTTTGCTTATTTTTTTCACTTGTTATGTAAACCAAGAAGCAGTGTTGCACAGTGTTGCGTATTTGACGCATACGCATGAAGATTCAATAAACCAAACAATTAAGTTAACTTAAGTTAACTATATATGACTTGTCTCGATTTACAACTTGTCTCAATCACTACAGAAGCCATAACCTCAATCATTTTTAATTTTTTCAAATCTATATTAATACAAATCTTAATTGCAGTTATCTTAATAAGGGAGCGTTCCCCAACCAAAATTTCTTGTCGACTCAATCTTCTCATTCAATGATCTATCGTTTTCAGTTAGTTTGATATTTGTTTCGTTCATGTTACAAAATTTCGTACTTTTTAATGTTGCATTGCTTAAGATGCGATTTCTCACAAGTTATTCGTTCTCAATCAAATATTTAAGTTGTTTTGATCGTCTAACTTGTGTGCCTCAATCATTATCGTGACTGTCTCATTTCAAGTTCAATTTTCAATTTTTCATACTCGGTATGTTGCGCGCGCGCCTCCTAGCGGCCAATGTTTTCCGCAGTGGCGGGGTGGAACCGAATGGTTTAGTTCCCGACATAGTTCATAAAACTCAACAAACTGCATGTCAAAATACTCGTGAGAGAAAGGTGCATTAGCAGAATTAATTTCATTGCTCAGACCTTTAAAATAACCGAGATAATAACGAAACACTGTCGAAACACCCGCGAATGAGGTGGAACGGAACGGTTTATTTTCAACTAAACTTGATCAAACTCGGCAAAATTGGTCTCAAACTATGCTATTAGCATTTCTACATTCACTTAATTAAATTTATTCGAATGCCGACATAATTAAGGGATTTGTCAATGAAAAACTGCAGCTCCCAGTCAAACGGGATGGAACCGAATGGTTTAGTTTCCGCAATATTGCATCAAACCTTGCAAACTTGGTGTAATTTCACGTCTTTTGGAATTATGCATACCCTGAAATAATTTCGTGACGATACGAACATAAATAAGGAAATTATCAATGAAAAACTGCGAATTCCGCCAGATCAAGTGGAACCGAACGGTTTTATTTTCACAAGCCAGCATGAAACTCAATTAACTTGATGTCAGGATATGCGTTTTGACTCGCTTCATATTCCTAATTAGTTTCGTTACCATAACTCTAAAAATAAATTTTTAATATGCAAGAAGCTGCGGACCCCGGCCAAGTGCAGGTGGAACCGAACGGTTTATTCTTCACACGAATGGATTAGATCCCGCAAATTTGGTATCAAATTAAAGGGTAAAGCCTTCTTCACAACGTACATTAATTTCAGTAGTTGAAAAGCAAATGTAAGGAAGTTACAAGTGAAAAACTGCAGGAATCGGACAGATCGGGTGGAACCGAACGGTTCATTTTCGTTAAAACATCACAGAAGCGACTAAGAAAGCTACCAATCATGCGTCTTAAGTATGTTTACAAGTCTGTAAAATTTCATTGCATTACGATCATAAACGTAATTAATATACACTATAAACGGAAAAAGTTACGCTTGACGCAGAGTGTAGTTCAGGCACTCTTTGGCGTAGTGTAACTGTCGCTCGTATTTGAACCGACTTGGCGCAAATAGGGTGCGAGTTGTCAAGAGGTCAAGGTCAATGGCCGCGAGCAGTTCCGTATGTGACCCAAAACGAAAACAGTTGAGCTTGACCAGCATACACATATCTTATTTGCGAACCAGTTTCAGTACTATAGGTAAGTGCTTAATAATACAGAAATATCGAGTTGACAACAAGTGTAATTTGCACGCCAACTTTTATGATTTATAATACACCAGGCAACTTGTCATGCCAAAAGAAGGGTTACCACACCAGATGCTGAATGGCGCAACATACTGTTGCAATACGCCGTATTCGAAAAGGGTCGAAATCCCCCCAAAATCCTCGGTGGATTCTGGTGAAGAGCAAGATTGACGAGTGCAACAAGTCGAAGGAAAGGAGAAGAGTAAACGAAGGATGAGGTCGAGCCTCCACGGGAAACGCGCCAAGCAAGCGGACTTCGTCCCTGCTCGTGTGTCAATACCACCCGTCCTCACCATCAAAACAGTCGTTCAAGGTAACGCTCAGTTAATCATGAGGTGATTCAATTATTTATTGAAATGTATGGTGCAGTGTGTGACAAGTGGCACATTTATTAATGGCCTGTATGTCTTCTAGCTTCATTTAGCCCAACCTTGCAGCGTCATGGCAGCCATCCTCCCGGTCCCCAGCTTCCCGTGGAACCCGAGTCCAGCGCAGTAGCAGTAAGTTGGTACTCGTTGGTTTATTTTTCTTTTGTGTGTTATTTCGTCAGTAGCAGAAATAATATCTTCTTCTTTTCCATTCATTTCCTTAGACTATGGCTTTCTTAGAGCAGCTCTGCAGCAGGTGGCACAGTCTGTGGGAACTCCTATTGAGCCTCAGCTGTTCACGTCATCTTCCTCGTCAGCGCAGCATCATTCTCCAACAATTGTTAACTTTTACTTCTTTCTCGTTGTCAATTTTAGCCTTCATCCATTTGTATCTGTCGGCGTGCTCGAGACGGCAAGGCTCCCTGTAGTCGTTAAGCAGCAAGCTCCTGAGTTTCGTCCCAACCGCAAAGTAGTTGCTCTCCGTTTACGTCAGAGACGTCTGGAGTAGACTGGACGTAACTGAAGCTGCAGTCACTTCAACGTACGGTGCGATCCTGAAGTTCGAAAGCACCAGGAAGGTCACCAAGAAACTCGCTGGTGCAGACGCAGGTACAGCTACCTGGTGTACTAACGTGGCGAATGAGAGATCTGAGATCATGATCTCGATCCTCACGTCATCAGATAGTGTCGCGAACCTGCAGCCGATGGCGGAGGGCTTAATCTCGAGATATGAGGTGGTTTCGGAGTCCACTGCGCGAATCTTATACACGGACAGGGACTGCTGCAAAAGTGGAAACTGCGACGACTCCAGGGACAAGGACCTCTTCTACAGGTGGGCGGCGCTCCACACGAGGCTGGACATCTGGCATTTTATGCACCGTCTGGCTTTTTTTTGAAAATTCCTTTTTAAACCTGGTCATTTATTGTTTTTTTTTTGTAAACCTGGGTTTCATAACTGTGATCGCGATCTTTGCAGAGAACACGTAATTTTCTATTTGTATATGTACATGTACCCAAGAAGAGTAAATTTCCATTTCCATTTCATTCCAATTTCAATTTCGTCTCTGGTGACAGGCTGGAGCAGCCTGACAATCAGTCTGTGTTGGTCTCGTCAGATCTCGCCGAAATTCTCGACCTGGAAGCCGCTTTGCTGCAGATAGATACTGCCAGTATTGCTGTTCCAGTTTCGGGGGAGCAGCCCAGCTGTGATGTTGTTGACGAGGAGAAAATGGAGGAGTCAGCACAAGAAGCTGCAGTGTCGGAGAAATCAGCTTCTGTAGCCTTGGACCACCTAGGTAGGCCAGGATGGGAGGTGGTCGACAGGCTGTCGACCTTGCTACTGCAGCTTCAGGGGCTCTCCGTTCCTGACGAATTGGCCAGGGAGATCGTGAAGGGCTACAATGCCCTCCACGCATTCGACAAACGGTCGCTGACGCGCATTCCTTCGGTGCGGAAGCCAGCGCCTACTGCTACGTTTAGCCGCAAGAAGGATCACGACCATGAAGAAGTAAAGATTATTTGAACAACTTCCGTAGTTATTCGTGCAGTTAATATTCTTCTAATCCAGGTCTTTCGTCAGTGGCTCAGAGCCAATCCTGTCACCTGGGGCCAGTAGACTGGTTTCCGCCATCTGCCTCCGACTTTGCACGGAGATCGAGTTGGCCAAGAAGGGGCCCAAGTATGTATCTTGGTGAACTCTTACAGTCCACAGATACAACCTCCTCCGGCAGGCCATATTAACTGCCAAACTCTGCGGGAAAACACTCGCCTGAGGCTTTTTAGGATCGATCCTACTACTCTCCAAAAATGGTAATTCTGAGACACAACTGACGAAAATACAAACAACTAATACGATATTTTCCAGGTACGATGCTGTGTCCCGCACAAACATGCAGGCGCAGCTGAGTCAGGATCTGGTACTGCCGAATCCACCGCTCGCTAGCGAGGAAGCCCATCTTCCGCCAATGCAACGGCCGGTCTCGCTCCACGTCGTCGGCACGAGGTCATGAGCTTTGAACAGCTGGAGGACACCGTCGGCCAAGCAGCGGAGCGGCGGCGGAAGCGAGCACGGCCGAGTGTCGACTCGGGGACGGAGCTAGCTCCCAGTGCGTCAGGTACCACTGTTCCGTCGGTTTCCGGGCCTTCGTCGAAGAAGAAGACGACTGTCTGGCGCTGGTAATCCCGACAGAACAGGTGGAAGCGAACGGTCTATTTTCAATAAAACTTCACAAAAGTGAGTAAGAAAGCTACCAGTCATGCGTTTTAAGTGTGTTTGTAAGCCCATAGAATTTCATTGCATTACGATCATAAATGTAATTAATATAAATTAAAAACCGAAAAGTTGCACTTGACGCATAGTGTAGCCCTTGCTGCACTTACTACTCCTGCAATTCGAGACGTCCCTACCGCGAAGTGGTTGCTCTCCGTTTACGTCAGAGACGTCTGCAGTAGACTGGGACGTCACTGAAGCTGCAACCACTTCAAGGTACGGTGCGATCCTGAAGATCGACAGCACCAGAAAGGTCACCAAAAAACTCGCTGGTGCAGACGCAGTTACAACTACCTGGTGTACTAACGTGGCGAATGAGAGATTTGAGATCCACATCTCGATCCTCATGTCATCAGATAGCGTCGCGAACCTGCAGCCGATGGCGGAGGGCTGAAGCTCGAGATATGAGGTGGTTTCGGAGTCCGCTCCGCGAATCTTATACACGGACAGGGACTGCTGCAAAAGTGGAAACTGCGACGACTCCAAGTACAAGGGCCTGCTCTACAGGTAGACGGCACTCCACATGAGGCTGAACATCTGTCATTTTATGCGCCGTCTGGCTTTTTTTTTGAACTTTCCTTTTTAAACCTGGTCATTTATTGTTTTTTTTTGTAAACCTGGGTTTCATAACTGTGATCGCGATCTTTGCAGAGAACACGTAATTTTCTATTTGTATATGTACATGTACCCAAGAAGAGTAAATTTCCATAGAATATGTCATTTTGTATTTTTATATGTACACAAGAAGAGTAGGTATTGATTTCGGATCCAGACGGGGATAAAAAAAATAATCCGCATCAGAGCGGTACATGGAATACGGAAATTCGTTCTCCTTGATTAATTTTCTTGTGTTACTTTTTATACATCAGGACAAGTTGCATTGTATTACGTATACTTTAGAGAAAAGGATCCAATTCTTTAATACGCGCGTGCAAATTTCATGGTGAACAGGGTGAAATTAAATTACTTTTTCCCCCTTCTCTCTTTTTTCCTCTTTCCTCCCTTCTTTTCTTTCCCTCTCCCCCGAGGTGGCGCCAATCTTACCCCGATAGGGAATTTGGAAAAACGGGGAATGGAAAAAAGTGAACACTAAGTCTGCATGCATGTAAGTAATGAAGAAAATAATATGGCTGGTAAAGAGCCTAGAATAAATACTTTTGTCTTATTTTGAGCAACAACATTCAATCACTGTAATGCATTTATTGCCCTCTTTGCTTGACTTTCTTCTCTAACATTGCTGTAAGGGAAGCATATTTGCATGGCTTAACTGAACTGTATTGATTCTATTCTTAGTTCTGTTGCATTGATTCAGGAATACTGACAGGCAAAACACTGACTTCCTTAATTTAATCTATACATTATAAAACCTGTACGATGCTAAGATAGATTGTTCTTCCCTTAGATTTCTTCGGTAGATAAGTTAGTATGATCTGTAAGAGTAAGAGCCTAAAGTCAACACTTTGTCTTATTTTGAGTGACAGAATTGTTTAATTACTTGTGATAACTGTATTGTCCCCTTGACTCTCACTGCCAGCCGGATTATTTGAAGGACTCTTTTCTCTAACGTGGCTGTAAGTGAGGCTTTTTCGCATGGCCTTCAGTTAAATTTATAATCTATTCATTTTACTGTTAATTTTGTTTACATTACCTTGACAGCAAAAAACTGACTGTATTAAATACACGAGTCGTCCGTTCTGTCTGCTTTAAAAAGAAACCAATTTAAGTATCCATTGCGAAGTTGGAATGTGATTATTACGCGATAGCACTTTTGTTCAGTAATCCTTTTAGCTACGATTACTTTCTGAACCGTTATAAAGAACGATTTGATTTTATCTGGAAGAAATATCTGCAACATAACCAACCTAGTATTTGAATTGAGTCAACTGAACACGCTGTTGGAATTGATACTAATCTCAAGTTAAAGTTCAAGTTGGGCTATCAATTTAGCTAATTTTCAATCTATCTACAAAACTACGCATTCACTGAATTGATTTGGCAGATGCAGGAACCTGTCTCGCATTAGTTTTAAAAATCTGCAAGTTGTGAATTTTTTGAGAACTTGAATTTATATGTTTATTAACAAATCACTATTCTAACAAAATTACATCGCAAATTGGAAACCTGCAAAGCAATAGCCTGCCTACTCTACCTGTTGGAGTTTTCTGCGATTTGATTGAACTTAGGATACTGTAAGAAGTATTTATATTTGTATGATCAATACGATCTGTGTGTAACACTTGAAGGCCCGAGCTAAGTTTAGTCTCGTTAGCGTATTTAAATCGCTTTCTGTACTAACTGACTGTGGCTTCGAATGAGATTTTCTACTGCAGGTACTTGAACGACAACAACATAACCATTCTGGAGGCTGCAGTATTCCAGGGACCTGAGAAATCGTTCTACATGTAAGATTTCAGATTCAATATTTGAAGTTAACCATATTAGACATTATCGATTGTTATTCTTTATTACTATAGTGACCTACGATGTAACAAGTTAGAAAAAATCGAACCTTTGGCATTGCGCAACCTTCCTTCAGGAGCGGCTATGTATGGATTATCTCTTTATTATACAGGTCAGAGCAAGCCATAAGCAAATAACTTTTCCCCAGCAGGAACCTGTGTGATCGAGTTCAACATATAAGCTTAACAGGAATCGCCCAACTTGTTGCATACTTATTCTTGTACTCGAGGGTTATTAAAACAAAAACTGAAGATTAAATATACAGAAGTACAGTGCAGACGTACATAGCCGTACTAACATGGTAATAGTTAGCTTCTCTTTGATCCATAGGCTGTACTAATAGCCAGCTTTCATTCTTATCACTAGGTGATCTTTGCCTGGGATTCTTCCTATTGATCGTTGGCAGTGCAGATAACAAATATAGAGGCTACTATATCCTTCAAGACGACCAATGGAGAAAGTCGTCATTGTGTTCATTTGCTTGTACTCTCTCCGCGTTCTGCGTCTTTATCCTCACTCGTATATAAGCTGTTACGTTTTAATTTGATTGCAGTTTTCATTTTCCGTCACTTGCTGTCATTACTGTTGACAGAAACGTCGCCATTCTTAAAGAAACCAGCGGTCGAGCCATGAGCTACCTCTTGGTGAAAACCATTGCCGTCTGTTTGCTCGTAATAGCTGCGTTGCTGGTTGCTGTTCCTTTGATGAGTTCCACTTTCTCGTAAGCATAATCAAATCAACAGCTGCTATTATCAAGATCCAATAAACCCACCTGAATGGCCACCTACAGGGACTTTTACAGCCAGACCGGCACATGTCTAGCTCTTCCTCTTACGATTGAGAACTCGACTGCATCCAACACGTCAGCTTTTGGCGACACACGACCAAACTGGGTTTACTCGTTCTCCATCTTCATATGTAAGAATAAGAACGTACAGTCTGTTCCAAATGAAAGGGCACAGTACATCGTAGTCGGTGTGAACTTCGAAATCTAATTTTGGCTAGAATATGGGCCCAACAACACTGAGAATTGGAGGTTATATGACTACATAGTAGTACAATCGTCTTGTAAATTTTTGTTGCCATCTAGCAAAACCTGCTAAAGATACATCCCAATCAACTTGGATGAACTGTCTATAACAGACTGTACTTCTTTACTAAACAGATACGGTTCAATGGTATGTAATATTCGTCAGACTGGTATAAGCCTAATAGAGTTTATATAAAATTTACAATACGAAAACATTGCAGGAAATATTATTAATAATTCGCAGGTCTGAACTCCGTGTCCGTCATGACGATTATCTTCTGCTACGTCAACATTTTCAGACATCCAACTGTGTATGATGGACTAGTCCGTAGACTCGCGGCATCAAAGACCCGTGTGGTTTTCTTGAAGCGATCGTGGTTATATTAACGTAACTAGGCGGTTGAAAACAGGCGGTTAAAACTACCTTAACTACAAAGAGCATTTATTGACCAGTTTTAAGACCACATGGAAGTATTAGTCAAGTGTGAGCGTAATTAAGTACTAATTAAGTGTTAAGCGTAGTTTACTTTTGCATCCTTTACTTGGTCGATATATGCGCAAAAGTATCCAAAGTGACATGATATCTGCACTAAAAAGAAACTGACCCCTGAAAAGTTAATATCAGCGTTAAAAATGGCACGAAAAATCCAAAACCATGCGATTCAACAAGCTGACCATTTAGTAGTTATTAAGTACTGTAGCATATAATTAGCAGTACTGCACTTCATTACTTCGGTTGGTTGGCGCATTCATGCAAACATAGCTATATTGCCCATTTCGTTATCAATCTATTTTACCCAGTTATGTAGAATGTTCATGCACAGATATAACCGAAGACACTACATACCGTGATATGCAACTATATAATAGTTACTTATTTGGAGTTTCCGCCACTAGTTGTGGTCTCATTTTCTTACTCTTTTAATTACGAAGCACGTCCGCTAGACGTCGTGACAATTACCTCCAGGTGCATACTTCTGTCATCGCAAATCGATAACCGGCAGGAGTGTTTGCCCTCAATGTTACGCCATTGGAAAACCTGCGACTCCGGTACGATAAGGTAGGTAAGGGTGGAACAAAACGGTGAATTGTCACAGAACTGCATACAACCCAACAAAATTGGTATGGTAACACGCGTCTCAACTTTCTTTAGCTCTGTAACTTAATTTGAACGCTGCATTAATTAAATTGCGGAGATAGCCAACGAAAGACTGCTGATTCGGGAGACCTAAAAGTGGAACACCAGAGGTCGTGATATCAAGAGAAGAGAAACCCCGTATACCCTATCAACCCAGCAGCATTGGCAGATGTAAGAATTGTCTGAGGACTGCTGTTTAGTGTGCGTATAATGTAACATATACATACAGATATATGAAGATTTCCCCAATACTAGAACTTCTGATAAAATCTCGTTTGTAATACCAACCCTATACGTTTTGTATTGTGTTACAAGAAGTTAAAGGATTCCGTACTTCAAAGAGAAAATCGAAAACGCTCAAGTACAGCTACAAAACTAATTTTGGTAGAAAAAGCTACATGGAAGTAATTCGTTGCATATATAACTCACAACCTTACCAAAAAATGAAAGCCTAAGTTGGATATGTCAGGTGTTTATGTAATTCACACTTTTATACTCAAAATCAGCTGTACTTAACTTCATACATATACACTTCACAATTTAATGTCAGCGTAAATAGTTTTTTATCTATTCCGCTATCGTTTCTTAAATTTTTAACGCATTTGAATTTTCCACTCGTCTAAGGGAGGAAGCGTTTTGTCAAACGGGCAAGTACCTTTTCCTTTTGTACTTGGCTACGGCCAGCAGTGCTGAATTCCTGGCCATATATCTTACATGTGTAGCTGTTCCGTGGTTTGGCCACCTTCGGGGTTGCAAGTTTGTTCTTTGTCCGCTTGCATTGGGTATTCCGGGTACCCTTGACCAGGCCGTCCCATGAATTTCCGTATTTTTTACGGCTCCCCCAAAAACATATTTCGGGTCATCCAGTGCGATTGCTTGTCGTTCCAGAATCCATCTTCTGTTTTCCTTGTAGAAACACCACGTTATGGAATTCCAAACTGTAAATACCCCCCCCCCCAAATTGTATAGGTTTGTAGACTTGTTATGATTTACCCAATCTCTCCTGGGCGGCTCTAACTCTTCTGGGCCGCAATCTTACAGAAAGGTAATCAGCTTTATCGAAGCAGTCCGAGAATTCTCTCGGTATATTCCAGCAGCAACAGCTTATTTCCTTGATCGGTACCTTGAGAACGCGACTATTCGTCCCAGAGAGTTGCCTTTCCATGGACTCCACACGGAAGCGCAGTGCTAAAATAAAGGCATTTTCCAGGTGTGCTGAGCCGCTGCTCATTCCACTGTGAAATGCCTTCAAGGATATGCTGCTGGGAATGGACTGCATAGGCAATCGCAACTTTACAGACCAAGTTATGACGATCATTTTTTGGTAACAATCATTTCTTACCAGGAATGAAATTGTCAAGGCACCGGTAAAAGATTTCCAAAGGGTTGTTGGCTCTATAACATCTTGTTTCAGGTGAAGGTCACGTCTCCTTCTTGCGCAGTCAGTTTTTATACAGAACTACTTTAGGCGGATCCAGTAAACAGGCCGCGTGATGTTTCAGCTCATTCCAGATGCGACCGCCACGTCGTTTCGGAGCAGAGGAACTCCGATCAGGTCGGTGACTCGACGTTAAGAGGAATGTACTATATACTGAATTGCATTATAAAATAAGCACTTGTCCAATTATTAACGACGCTTCCCTGACTTGTCGGCGCCAATAACGATTTACTTTGGCCGCTGGGGTGACGTCTTGCAACTCGTCAACTGTTGCTACTAGTAGCCGTAGCTTCTTTCTTTGTAGATCCAAAAAAATGTCCAAGTCAGCCTCGTTTACTTCGAACACGCAACTTTGCAGCTTCTTGAGAAACACCCCGTATTCGGCGTGAGTCGGGGATGTGCAACCTGAGGCTAACCTCAACATAGAGTGTCGCCGGTCGGGCCTGACGGACAGTTCGGGCCAAGACGAAAACCAGTCTCCCGTACGTAAATTCCGAAGCTGCAGAGCAGCAGTGGCTGTCGACGTACAAATAGCTTTTGGCGGCGATTTACGAAATTGCTTGTAGCTGTTGACAAGACCCTTCGCCATGTTCTCGAAAAGAGCAAGGTTGTCGAATGCTCCCTTGGTCTGAACGGCAATCTGAGGCAAATTACCTGACCGTCTTTGCTGCCCACCTTTATCAACCAGTTGGCTATTGCCCATCCATTTCCTTGAAGACACTTCATATTGATGTATATCGCGTCGATTTTTAGGATTTCGCCCGTCGATGACCTAATCATACCCTTCATCAACTCCACTCTACTGTGAAGGTCTCTCTCGTAGCAATCCAACAGCCACTGAGGCGACTTAACTGCTTCGAGTGGCGACAAAAGGCAGGTATTCACGAGGTGGCAAATCGTCAAAAGGCAAGTCGTAAAAATCGTGACAAAACATAGTTCTGTACAAAAAGCTACGGACTAGCTTCTAACAATGCAGGAACAGAATTTTACCTGAGTATTATTTTGTCCATTATAATTAGTTCAACGCGTTCTAGACGAACTGAGGAACTCGGCTGGGAAGATATAATAGCATCAATCGTCGACTATGTCGCTGCCCGATTCGTTCGAGTCATACCCAACGTAGTAGTCGAGATTAAACTGTTGGCAGTAACTCACAAGTGACATTCTACCCTGCTCGATCAAGATACTTCCGTAATCGTAACAGTTGAAGATATTAATATTCTTTAGGTAATTTAATAGCGACAGGAAGCGCCATAGTGACTGGGCAGTCAGCTCCGAGATCTGAATGAACGGCACTCGCTTTAAGTCGGGGAAATCATTGGTCCTTAAGACCTTGTCCCAGAACGGCATCATTGAGTGTCGAAGCCCACTGAATCCTAATACGTTCTAGACTGGAAAAATGGAACAGGCATGGTCAGTATTGAAGCAGTTTCTCATCTTCCTCTTCTCCACTGCAATTTACTGAGAGGGTTTTCAGATGCGCCAAGGGAGAACACGAGATGGTTTTGCCAGGGAAGGGGGCCAATCCGCTGACGAATTGCAATTTAATAACCCGGGAGGGATTCTAGCTGCGAGCACAAGTGGAGTACAACTCCCACATTCACGAAATTTAGATGGCCGAGGTGGAGCTCTTCAGACACTTCCCGTGTTTTTGCAAGAGCGGCAAAAGCCCACCTTCGAAGTTGATCTCAAAATTTAGCAGGCTGTCATCGATTCCGCAAAGGCAAAGGCTGAAGCTCACCGAAATCTTCCAGATTACGCAGAGCCAGAGGTCTTCACTGGAGACGTGGTAGCTGAACTTTACATTTGTGAGTGGGGGGCAAATCAAGATAGCAGATGGTCTGACTCTTAAAGTGCCTTTGAAAGTCGACGGGAAATCAAACCGTCATCGATCTTTTCTCAGTCTGTATTGCGGTAGATCCAACAGGGTTTTACTGGTCGAAATGTAAGTGGGGTAGATTGCTTCGAGAACGATGAACGGAATCAGGCGCACGCCGAGATTAACGTAACGCAGATTTGGAGCAGTCTCCAGTAGAATGTAATCCCCTTTGTTGTAAGACTAATACCAAAACCACTTAGCTTTAGGGAAGTCAGCTTGTAAGTCGGCTACATGCAACAAGTCCATAGCGTCAGTAATGCCCGAACTGCTGTCTCGTTCGATTTCTGTGATTCTGTGTAAAATAAACAAACAGATTATTAGACTGCAAAGAATTTTTTTAGTTTGGTTAAAGCTGGAAGAGTATATACCTTAGACGAGGGCAGTGTTTACTATGCAGCAACAAAAGCTCCCCATATACGGTTAGCATACTTCTAGGTTGCCAAAGGTGCGGATGATGTAGGGTGTCGGGCAAGAAAACGTTGTTACACACTTTTCCACCATTTTGACTTACGATGAACCAGCCTGTAAGACCAGTTCTCAAGAACATATCTTGTACACTTCGTCAACATGATCAAGGAGTTTGTGACTGTTACGTGTTCAGTCCGCAGGAGAATGATATGTGCGAGAAGTAAAGCCTTCCGAGGTTTTTCAGGGTTGCGAGTTCGCGTGTAAAGCAACGGAACTTACTTCGGACTGTATTGAATATTGGTTAATGAAATACTAGAAAACTCTGAAACAATGTATTGTTACCGCTCAGAAAAGTTGGCCGCTTCCATCCCGCAGAGAACACGAATGAGCTTCATTTCCCGTGCAGACCTCGGATAGGTCTCGAACGACAAAGGTGTCTCAACGTTACAGACATGGCGAATCGACTTTTGAAAATCACTCAGCAAGGAATCGGTGCCGATGTTTCTGAAGTGTTTGCAGGTGTCTTGGTCGAGGCATTCGTGCTGCTTGGTGGTTGTCGTGAAGTTTCCTACCTGTTATACAGTCGTAAAGGAGATATATTATATTCTTATCGAAAAGCTTCTAAGAGATATGACACACGCTGAAATGACAGCCGATGAACCTTCACATTTCCAAAGCGGCAAAGTAGTGTGCAACACAAGCAGCAGAATGACATTTCGTGAAGATTCGAAAGCGTCGCGCAACGCCATCTTGCGCTTAATGTTAGTACTAATACAAAGCATATTGTTTAATTTTCAAATTATGTGGTCATCATAAACACCAATAACTGCTACATGGAAACCGAAGAAAGTGGATGACATATTTTGGATATAAACAGGGCTAATTTGATGTCCTGTTAAAATCGGCCCCTAGGAACAGTTTGTTCTAAATGACAAATTTGCAACGGGATTATGAAAATGTCCATTCATATATTTACTTAAATGCAAACTCCCCCAGTTTATTTTAAGACTCAGCTTATTGAAAAGTGCCTACATAGGAAAAAAATCTTCAAACATGGGTTATTCCTTCCTGTTTATCAAGACAGGCTTAATCGAAACAGTTTTCGAGATGAAGACGCCGAAGTGATAGTACAAGCAGTGATCCGAAACCGTGTACCAACTATTGTAGATGAGCCCATAGACGAGGTTTACTGCAAGCGGTTTGTACCGGCAGCCAAAGCACCATCCAAAACAGAAGAACAGGAGTTGCGTATAGTCAACCTGAGGTTGGAACCAGCCGTTTCCACCGGATCCGAAAGCTCCTGAAGGTGATTTCTAGGGTACAGTCCGAGTGACAGAATAGTGAACAATTACGAAGACGAAGCCAAACAATTAGTAGCGGAAAGCGATAGAAAAACGACAACAATTGGCGTCTAAATCCACGAAGGTAAGGTAGAGACACACTCTGCAGACCAAGGCTTGTAGCATGATAGATATGTCAAGAGATATTGTTTGCTAAGAGATGTCACGAGAATTTTAGGTCTATAACCATGTATATCATAACACACACGTATAAAGACCATAGACGTGTTTGAGATCGTCTAATTATACTTACGAATTGTCGACCACAAAGTCCGTGGTGCCAACTTGACGTGAAGCTCTTATGGTATAGCCACCCTTTAAATCACTGAAACCTCTGCGGAAATGACTATGGAACCTTTTATTTAGCACATAATTAAGTTTCTCTGCAAAATGTATTAGTTATACAACAATTGAAAACATTAATAGACATTTGTAAATTCCGTGGTGCCAACTTGACTTGGAGATCTGATGCTAGTCACAGATGTCAGTCAAGATTTGTCAGCACCAAGACGTTCGATTTCTCTAACTCTTCTATAAAGCGTTTACTATATTCTTAGGGTTCCAACTACCAACTATTCACGAACAACTCCAAGTAAATCACTCAACTCTGGACGGCAAATCACCGTTACTTATCCGCTCTTTCTCCGGTCTTGGAAAGGTATATTCACGGGTTATGTCAAAGCGCTTGAAATGTCAGATTCCTAATCAATCGCATATTACGAATTAGAATACACGAGAAAGCTAAACGGACCAATAGAATCTCTGTACGTGAGGATCTGATAACACTAAACATTGCAATGATCGATATCGCAGCGGTGTATAATATCAACATATCCGGCTCACTGAGATAAACGAGCCCGTATTGATTAAGACAGCGATCGTCGCGATTAATTACATCAGCAAAGCAGCGCAGGAAGTGGTTCCGTTAAGCGTTTCACGGTACAGCGCGTGAAGCGGCCGACAGCTACGAGTATTGAAAGTTAAAAGATGGATAAATTTTATCCGATATTGACTGTTCGAACCTGATCGCATTCCTCACGGGAGCGCAGGGTGTTCCACTGCGCCACGGACGTGCGCTCAGCGTGGAGCATGTTGCTCCAGTGCGTGATTTCATGGGCCCCTGTTCATTAGTTTATAAACTTGTAATGTTTGTTTATAGATAAGATGCAGTCTTGTAAAAAGATCGAGGCTAAACTAACCGGTCGCGTATTTGCCCAGGACGATCCTTCCTATAAAGTCATCGCGGATCATTCCTCCGTTGTAATCCCACACGCTGACGACCAGGCTCAGTTCGTCCAGTTCCACTGCGGCCACGTTGAAACTATCCATTGCAGGAAGAATTGCACTTAAACGTTATAAGATTACAACACGAGATATATTAGTCAATTAACTTATTTAACATCTTTTGAGTCGTCGAACTATAATGTAAGGGTCCAATTCACATATCATTTGAACTTGATATGAAAGAACGTTATGGATGATGCAGGTACCTCGTTGTTTCGCCCCAGACTGGGTTGATGGTATTCTTCTTGTGACTGGTTTTCTTGGTCTTGACGTGCTTGCCGGCCACTACCAATGAGACCTTCACGTAGGGTACTATGAAACATACAAGGTTATCATTCTTCAACACACACTATATCATTCGAGTGCTTGAATTTAGTATTAATCATTTGATTAATCATCCTTATTGTTTCTGGTGATGTGCGCTGAAGGTTAAAAAAACACCTGAACCGCCGACCAAGTCGGTCTGCAGCAGCTGCTTGGCGCGCAGGACGTCCACGTTCAGGCGGCCGGCAGCTGGGAGATAAGCCAGGCTCAACAAGATCTCGCCCAGTTCGGGTAGGTCCTATTAGACAGTCAATGCAATTCTATGACATTACTTAACTGATCAGCTGTCTTATGTCGATCTATCTAACTACTTACCTATCTATCTATTCTATCTATCTGCTTATCAAACTGTCTACATCTATTTAGCTAATCAGCTATCTATCTTTCGGTCATATCGATCTTCATCTGCCGTCTGTCTGTCCGTTTATCAAACTGTCTGTCTATTTAGCTGATCTATCTTTCTAGATAGATAGCTATCTATCTTTCGGTCTATCGAACTAACTACTTGTCTGTCGATATTCACCTGCTATCTGTCTTTCTCTGTCTCTTTATCTATCTACGTACCTATCTACCTATTCTATCTATCTGTTTATCAAACTGTCTATCTATTTAGCTGATCAGCTATCTATCTTTCCGCCTATCGAACTAACTACTTGTCTATCGATCTTCATCTGCTATCTGTCTTTTTCTGTCTCTTTATCTATCTACTTCCCCACCTATCTATTCTACCTGTCTGTTTATCAAACTGTCTCTCTGTTTAGTTGATCAGCTTCTATCTTTCGGTCTATCGATCTTCATCTGCTATCTGTCTTTCTCTGTCTCTTTATCTACCTACTTCCCTACCTATCTATTCTATCTGTCTGTTTATCAAACTGTCTATCTATTTAGGTGATCAGCTATCTGTCTTTCGGCCTATCGAACTAACTACTTGTCTATCGATCTTCATCTGCAGTATGTCTTTCTCTGTCTCTTTATCTACCTACTTCCCTACCTATCTATTCTATCTATCTGTTTATCAAACTGTCTATCTATTTAGCTGGTCAGCTATCTATCTTTCGATCTATCGAACTAACTACTTGTGTGTCGATCTTCATCTGCTATCTGTCTTACTCCCTCTCTTTATCTATCTATTTCCCTACCTATTTTTTCTATATGTCTGTTTATCACACCGTCTATCTATTTAGCTGATCAGCTATCTATCTTTCGGTCTATCGAACTAACCTACTGGTCTACTGATCTTCATCTGCCTATCTGTCATTCTCCCTCTCTTTATCTAGCTAACTATTTGTCTGTGTCGCTAGTTGGCTATATCTATCTGTTTATTTGTACATTTATCGATATGCCCGTCTTTCCATCTACCTAGACCCACCTGTCAATCTATCTATGCGTGTATTAATATTATCGAACTACCCACCCACCCATCTGCCTACCCATTATCTATCTGTCTCTCTGTTTAGCTACCTAGCTAGTCATACATCTATTTGTTTATCCATCGGGATATTAACATTAACCTTTTCCGTTGGAAGGATACATCTCCACAGGTGGAAACCTTTAGCCACGTTGAGGTCGCACAGCGGCACCAGGACCTGGCCCAAAACGAAATGGCGCGAGTACTTGTCAAAGTCCTGCACCTTCAGCAGCAGAGTCCGTCGGGAGACTTCGCCGTAGTTGAGTTCAAAGAGGAACACCTCGTTGAAGACCGGGTTCTGCGTCTTTCGCTGGACAACCGTCTGCCGTGAATCTTTCTGGTCGGGAAGTAGACACACTCGAACGTACCTTTAATAAAGTATAATTCAGTTCATTTAATTAATAATTAGCCACAGTAATGCAATCATGCATTTAACATATTGATAACTCTACCTGAAGGTGTCTTGCTACATTTAACAGGATACTTTGTAATAGTTAATGTAACTGTGTAATAAGTATGGCATTAAGTATCCCTCCAATCCAAAGTGGTTTTGTGAATCACTTTTGGTCGGTTACGTTTAAGTTAATTGATGTGTGTTATACGGATTAGAGTGGCACTGATCCTTCCTGAATGGTGGTGGGTTGACGGGCAGCGGCAGGTGGCGAGCTTCGATGATTTTCACAGCCAAAACCTTATTGCAGAAATCGTAAACGCAGCTGAAGTGGATCTCACCCAACTGGCGCTTCCAGCCCGACCCTTCACCTGTGTATATACGACCATGACATGGATTACTCTATACGTACTATCCTATAAAATATCGAATCAGCAAATCTATCAATGGCTGCTGATGTTAAAAAAGAGATACCGAAAGAACTGGACACCGGATTGTAGAGCTCTGGTTGCAGACTCTCCACCGAGATTCCCCGGGTCAGGTTGTGCGGAGGCCTGTGGCCACGTGCAGAACTCGTCGGCTGAACATGCAATTCCTTTAAATGGATAACACATAGTTACCAAGACGAGGAATGAAATGTACAGAACTGCTATGGTTTCTTATAATACCAAGTACTCGTTACAGGAGAATATGACTCGAGATTTTGTTAGCAAATCTCAGTAAGACGTACTACCAAGATTACAGTATCTATTCGATAGTTTAATAGCCCAATAATCTTCATCAGAACCAGCAAGTTGAGACACATGTCAAGTAAGTCAATGTAGTACCAAATTCTCTCACCAGGAGGCGCTTCATATCTCAGTTGAACCAGAGATTAGTTGCCAAAGAACTGCTGTAAGAATAAAGAAGTTAAGATAGTTACGCGACTATTCTGTCCGCTCCAGAATTCAATAGGCTGCACCCGAATGGCGGGAACGCTCTTTTGTCTAAACCAGACGGAGCGGCGTTGCCAGATCTGCCGATATAGCTCACTTTTGAGACTGCTGCTCCTTCTTTCACGGACCGGGCCGTCATCTTCGCTATCGCTGTATTCAATTGACGTCAGTGGATGACAAATTAACTCGAGTTACTTGTATCCTGATGAGGAAAATGATGTTATGATGATACCTGACTGTTTCCTCGTCAGAGACGTTGTGCATTACGTAATGAATGTCTTCCTTACGAGGACGCCAGTCTGCTTTCTTCATTTGTCATTACAAGTTAATTTTAGTTGTAATATTGATTCATAGCTAATGTTAGTTTGACTTCTGAAGCAAGTTACAGTTTACCCTTTCTTCTTCGTCTTCTGACGAGCAGCAGCAGCACATTTTACGCAGCAGTTGGGCGAAACTCATTCTGTTGAAATCAAACTTTCGTACATATTGTATTTCACATGTATCGAACGCTATCGATCAAATCATCTACCGGTGTAACTATCTGTCCGTCTGTTTATCTACCTATCTATCTAACTATTTACCTAACTGTCTATATATACATATACCATCTCACCCAATCAATCTACCCATTATCTATCTACCTGCTATCTACCTATCTACATAGCTATCCATACAACTGTGTATATTGCACGCATCCTCCATCCGGCTATCTATCTATCTATCTACCATGTTTCTAGAACGTTTGTAACCCAGTTACTGAATGAAAAAGATCATCCGTTTACTTCCGTCATAGTTATCAAGGGAGCAACTTACAGCAAATACAGTAAACTAGGGTTAGTTCCAGAAGTAACAAGTCGATCCAAATAACGTGAATAATAACATGACTATAAATATCGTTTTGAATCTCTTGGGATATTGTCAGATATGCAATTCAGTAACGGAGTGAAGCTCCCTTGTATGTTTTATTCATGCGGTCCGAGATGCACATAACCTGTAGCGCACCGAGCACTCCACTTCACAAGAGGCAGGCAGGCAAAAAAAAAACAGGCTAAGCAGGCCGGGTAAAGCTATCGATTAACCATTAGAGAAAAGGCGCGTTAGGCAAGATTCTATACACTCCTTTACATACCAAGTTATTTGTTGTTAATTCTGACTGGTTGCTTCATAAATTGAACGCGAGAAGAGATTGGGTTTTCGTTTTACCTTTTTAAGGGCTAGTGGATCATTGTTGTTTCTCAGTGTCTAGATGCGGGGAGCGCGAATCATCAGGTTGCTTAAGAGTAACTGCGGCCAGGTTCTCTATATGGAGAGGAAAACACCTTGTGACAAGGTGCAATGCTCAGCAACCGAAACATGCGCTGTGTGCACACACTGTGCTGTTTCTCACTGCATCGAAAAAGAAAATAGCCGGGGGGAAAGGCTCCAAAAAAGAGGTAAATCTCTAATAGATTTATTGATTTCTCTCGCGCCCGCGGCCAGACTTTACTTCTCTTCCTTTGACGCAGTAAACGTTAAACTGAATTACTGATGATCTGTCCTAAACTTTAGCTTCTATTGCTCTAATATACAGCAATAAAGTTTCTGATAACAACAACTGATTTATATCAAAACAACATATCAGCAGATAATGCGAGTGAAGTAAATAATAATAAGAGAGCAGAAACAAGAATATTGTGAAATACAGTGTTCTCCATCTAGCGGCTGCAATTTGAACTACTTGCTACTGGCGATACTTATTTGTTTACAAACATTGAAGGGATTCAGTTTGCCCATGGCTTTCTAGATTCTAGTCAGTTAATTTAGTTTGCGTTAAAGTATTTCTGAATGTGATTTTAACCTGTCGTTCACCGGCAAGGAATAATTCGTTCCGTTTTGGTTTCAACTCAAGTTCTCTAGTCCCCTGTTATTGTCAACTGCAGTACGTTTTACATCACATTTCTTTGGGGAAACTAATAGATGCATTTTTTCTTAATCGATTAAACTTTTATAATATATTGAGGATCGTGCTGAAATGGACGCTTTTCTGTGGGTTTGCATGTAATATATTTATATATATACCTTTCATCGTTCTTGAGCAAATAAATACATAATTCAAGCGAAATTATACATTAAACCCTTAGCTTATCTGGGACAACTGCTTTAGAAGTGACGGGGGCAATGTAAAAAGCTCCTCGTAATGTGAAATTAGGATCTGGGTCAACCGTTGGCTTTCGCTGTAAGGACCAGCTGCGAGAAAACATAATTAACGAAATTTTAATGGTTGTAGTTTGCCGGTAAATACACAATTAAGTACCTCCTCATTATGGGCCATTTCGCTTCCCGCGGACTTTGTTTCATTGGACCGGGAGAACAGGCTGGGGCTGATGACGGTCGCCAAGTTGGAGACACTCATACGGTTCTGCGATGACTACCGGAAACTCGTAAGATTCCCTCTTCGTTCAAGTGGTTCTGCTCGAGGATCGGTATCATCTGCAGGGAAACAAACTCAGTTATGATTAATTACAATCGGATATAAAGTCAACAGTTGATTACAGTAGACAGAATGCGAGACGTTTTACAGCCGGGTTGTTTGGCGACTTCTTTTTCAAGGAACTTGCTTACAGGTACACCGAAGACTTGCCGGTCGACTGCGTAAGCGACTGGATCATCAGCTGCAGAGCAATTTACCCACTGCTGTTCGTCGCCCAGAGTAACTGATTGCTAAGTTTTCGGTCTATTGTACAGAAGCTAAAGTAGATATGCGCACATTCTGTAGACGAAGTCTTGTAAATGATATTCACATGTAACGCTTGATAGATATACAAGATATGCAGCGCAAAACTCTTTGTTTTTATATGATAGATCCAATACTATATCAATAGTAATCATATTGGATTTATAACTACATGTTTCATACAAAGACACGCTACCATACATTCAGGGGTTTCACACATATAGAGATCATAGACCTGTAACGTGATCTTCTAGTTAAGTTAACATCACCAGTAACATGCTTTTTAAAAATTTCTATATGACTGAAATTGATTCTTAAGTAGTTACATATATTGTTCCGATCCTCTGCACCTTATCTCTCTGTTCAACTTTTAATTATTCTTTACTTTTGACTGCAGCTTTAATAGCAAAGTTGTATCAGGCGAACCATGCTGTTACCTATTTTAATAATTTAATCGCTATCCCCTCGTTTGGAGGGATCGTAACAGGTGCCTTGGGTTCGGAAACCAGTTTGCGCATCCCACGTCAAGCACATGACAACTCGGGAAGTGATGTCAACTTGGTAAGTTAACATTATGGTAAGTTAAGATAACGATGGATTAGTTTCTCTCTAGATGTGCAAGTAATACCATCTTCTCTTCTGCCCCTAGCTCCAGTGCATGTCGCCAGCCAAAGCAGTCGTTGTGCTACAACATTAGTTGAAGATCAGAACTGAGGTTTGTTGTGCTTTAGCAATGAATGACAAATGCAGGCTCAGTTCGTTATTTTCCTCTTTTATTTTTATCGTACAGCAATTTGCTACCCTTACAAATGCACAGAAGTAGGTTGATGCCGTCAAAGAAGAATTCAGACAAGTTGCAGCCACCCAACGAGAACAAAACTAGCAGATATCTGCCATTCAGCAGGAAGAGGCCAAGCAAACTGCTAACATTAAGCGAGCTGCGGCCATAAGGAATGAACAGGTGCAACATCAAGAGTGATCAAGAGCAAGAAAAGGGGGGTCGGAATGACGGCAAGCCATGAAAACATAAGGATTTATTTTGACAAAACTAACAAACCGATTTAAGCAAAACTTTACCAGTGTGACGAACTGTGTGGGGAACGGACGCGCTGATGCCCCAAAGGCTCTTGTTAGGTTCAGTGCAGTCGTCGATGGAAAGAAGGACGGCGGACAGATACCTCTACACGAAGCTGCTTACTGGGGACTGAGGGCAGCAGCCGAGGCTCTACTAAAAGCAGGAGCGAATAAACTGGCAGAGGACTATGGATCCCGGACACCGAAGGATCTTACTGTGCGACGAGTACATTCCCATGTCCTAGACGTTCTGTAAATTTGTCAGAGGAAATATTTGTTTGCTTTTCAAAGATATTGAATAAATTCTGCAACTGTATGATGTTAGTTGATGAGAAGGTGACGACATCGAAAGGACACAGGGTTGCGTATGGCCTTTCAAGGTACAGCGCGTGAAGCGACCGACAGCTTTCAAACACCAGAGAGGAAAAAATTGTCAAAATGTGAAATTAGTAGAATCTTGTTCGATAAAGTCTGATCGCATTCTTCGTGGGATCGCAGAGTGATCCACTGGGCTTCTGAAGTGCGTTCAGCGTGGAGCATGTTGCTCCAGTGGGTTCCCTGTACACAATATATTCATAAATTTCTGGGTTGTAAACGAATGGCCTAATTTCAATGATTATGTAGGAAAACGTTGAATAAGGAACTAAAAATAATCTGATAATGTAGTTGAAGATAACATAGATTAAATTCTTAACTCGAGGTCTGCCAGATAGATAAATAGATAGATAGATTTAAAAAAAATCATTTGAAGAGATCATGCAGGCTTTCGCTTATGGCCCTCTCCTCTTTGTCGGGACCTTATTATATTAAACTGTCTAAAATTGTAGTTTATCTTCGTTTAAAACTTACTATTTCTCCAATCCTTCCTTTAAAACAGACACTAGGCTTAAAAAAAATCTTCTGTCCGTGAGCAGAGATTGGTTGTCCCATTTAATTTTTAAAGCACTAGCATCCCTGCGTAAAATGGCGCGTTCTTTGTTCAAGAGGTTACATTGGAGTAAGATGTGGCTGAAAGTATGATATGCAACACCACAACAGCATAGCTTTTCGACGAACAGTTTAAATTCGCTAAGATGAGTTTTTGTTGGTAAAATATCTGACCGTGCATTTACTAAAATAGATCTGGCCCATCTTGGTAATGGTATAGAGCATGGGGATGTTCTTGTTGGCATCACGGCTAGGGAGGATAATTTTCTACCTTTTTTTCCTTCAACCCATTCAGAAGTCCACTCTTCCAGAATTGCACTGTTAATTTCCTGCATTGCGAAACTTACTGGTACTCCCAAATCAAGAGCTGGGCCTGTTGAATTTTCGTCTTGCACTGCCTGTTTTGCTAAGGTGTCCGCTTTTTCACTGCCTAAAAATACCTTCGTGCTCAGGGCACCAGACAAGTAAAATGTTGCAATCTACTGCCGCCGCTTTCGATTTTAAAATTGCGTCATATAGGTAAGGGTCCATCTTTGGGGTATTTAACTTCTTCAGAGCCTGTAGCACTGATTTGGCATCTGTAAAAATGGCCACGTCTGAAATGTTATTCGTTGACACTATGGTAAAAGCCTGAGCTAAGGCCGCTGTTTCGGCGTAGAAACTTGGGAGAGGGTAGTTCAGATGACATTTGAAGGAATAAAACTCATCTTCTAGTTCACTATAAACTCCAAATCCGGCCCTCCGGCCGTCGTTAGATCCGTCTGTATAAATCCTGTTCTTAAATCCAGGCTCAGTTCGTTTAGATAGATTTTTTTTTGGTCATATTCGGGGCCATGCAGGCTCTCGCCCATGGCCCCCTTCTTATTTGCCTGTGTCTTTTTGTAGTCTTTTGCACTGAACTTCATCTCTACCTGGTTCTCCTTATCTGT